>JAQPPZ010007897.1:0-13358 GCA_028583015.1 Wollemia nobilis
GATCCAACACTCGAGTTGAACAGAGGAATCCCACCAACGACTCGAGGATATATGTGGGAGAATCTCAACTGCAGAAAAAATTTATGTGGTACCCCTTAAGACCAAAAAGTATGTAGAGAAAAAACCATCGAAGAACAACAAATGCATACCCCAATAGAAAGAGTTTCACTACTTCTATAAAAATCGAAGGAAACACCAGAATAATCTAGTAAAGCAATAAATATATGCCAAGGAAACCCAAGGAAGGTCCCATGAGAAACTAGAAACCCTAAAAAATGGAATAGATAAGGGAACAAGAAAATGAATCGGGGACCCCCACACAGAAGGGAGATCACCTACTCAAACAACCTTGTCACAAGAAGAGAAGGTTTTGAAAGGTGACCAGGTGACCCAAGAAGCCACGAGAAAATTATAATATATTATTCTAGGATATCTTATGGAATTTTAATGTTAATTTTATAAAGTAATCTTACTTCATAGCATTGATTATTATAATTAATGCTAATTTGGTGTATTTTAGTGTTTGGCTATAATTTTCTTAAAAGTATATAAATATAAAATGAGTATACCTTTAAATTTTGAGCTTTGATATTTATTTTTTAATTATTCATGGGATATATCTAAATAGTTGAAAAAATAAAAATATTTATACTAACCTAGTCTTTGAATTAAGTTATCTAAAATATTAATTCATTAATAATTTGTATAAATATGGGAAATAAGATGAAGACAATCTACCTTTTTGTGTGGTTTTGATGTTCTTGTAGTCCTGGATAGGGGAAAGAAGATGAAGATCATCTACCTGAAAAATAGTTTCACTCATTTGATCCAAAAGTTTCAATAACTTTATGTTGGACAAACACATAATGAGCAATAAGTCTACTTGGTTCCTAGAGTTAAAGTTCTATAGTTTAGGGTTTCTATATTTTTTTCTGTGCTTAACTATGTTGTGTATTCACCCTTTTAGGGGTTATTTTTGTTGTACATTAATTTTGTAAGGGGGTGTTGAATAATTGTAAATTGTTTGCTTGGGTTCTGGATCTATTTTAATAGGGATGGTTTTTTGGCTAATGGTATTAGCCAGGTGCAGTGTTTAATTATTATTAGATAACTTTTGAAAAAAAAAGTGTGATATTTTCATTTTATAAAAGAATTGTTCTTCATTTCTTAGGATTTTTTGAGCATTTTACTTTAATCATTGTGTATTTTTATTTATTTATTTATTAGGTTAGATTATGGAAAGAGGGTGTTGAAAGGAATCCCTCAATATTTTACATGAGCTTCACCAGGATCAAACTAGAAAAAGTCAGTTTAACCAAAAAATATAAATATGCTTACAACAAAGCAACCCAAAACTGGGGATCCACCATACTATAAACCTCATATAGGATCTGAAATCAGTAATTAGTACCAACATCTCATTCACCCTTAGTAGGTGATATTTTAAATGCATCCATACTGAGTTGTCTACTACGACACTTGATACTCAATATTTTTTAGATTCAAACTAAAAGGGTCTTCACAGGTTACCTCAAATATGCAATCACTCTTCTTAGATTTTCCCACTTTCCTTTTGATTCCTCTAGCATTATAGGACTTTCAATAACTCCTAGTTTTAGGGCCTGGGAATCCCTTCTCCAAAATAGGGTCATAGGAGGTAAATGGAGATGCCAATGGGCTAACCTATTTTGGAGGAACCAACAGACTCTTACTCACCAACTTTGGGGAATCCGATGGACTCTTCCTTACAAAATTTGGAGAAATCGAAGGATACTCCACTAGTTGTTGGATTACAGGCTCCTCCATAGCTAGACAATCAAAATAATTTTGTAGGGAAAGGGCATTGGGACATGCCACTCTCTTCCTATAATGACCATAATCCAAGATCCCTTGCAATCTAAGGAGGGTTTATTGGTTCAAATCCTCATTACCGTTGGAAAGAATGGATGGCAGAATATCATTCTCCTGAAGATCACTACTAATCCTAGCTTGCGAAGTAATATGTCACTCAAAAAAGGGATCAGAGTCCATTTTTTCTTTTATTCTAGATTTATAGACTTGGACTTAAGACTTATAGGGTAAGCGCTTTGGATATAGTCACCTTTGTAGCAAAACTGATAGGTCCTAGGCCTAGGCCTATTCTTAAATTCTAAAGTTTAGACCCATGATCCCAAATGTGTAACGAGTTCCATAGAAGATGGTAAAGTCTTCTTCGAGTCCACCAATACACACATCGTAACATAAAGCATCTAGGACCCATGCAGGGAGGTGTGGTCATGGGAGAAAAAGTTTCGGATGATACTAGTCACCGTAAAAAAATCATCTTCAGTCCACAAATACAGAGGGAAATATAGAAGCTTGATCCACATAGGGATGGTGTTTATTCACTAATTTTTGTGAAATAAACATTTGTATTTATAGATTTATTTCAAACTCACATATCTAAATTTAATATATAAAATGTGAACATGCATTCATATATATAAACTATTTGCAATTGCATAATTTTTGTAAAATATTTTTTAAATATGACACTTAAAAACATGTTTTCTACCTTCAGAGAAACACTTATAGGACCCATATGTATTTCACATTCATAAGTACAATTACAAAGCTTTGTGAAACTAAACATTTTTGTATTCTAATACACTATCATACACAACACTACAATTAACTTGTTATGCATATTCACTAAATTTTTGTGCAATAAACATTTGTATTTATAGATTTATGCATAAAATCGTATATTTAAACTCTTTGCAATTGCATAATTTTTGTAAATTATTTTTTAAATTATGAGACACTTAAAAACATGTTTTGTACATACAAAGAAATACTTATATGACCCATATGTATTTCACATTCATGAGTACAATTACAAAGCTTTGCAAAACTAGACATTTTTGTATTCTAATACACTATCATATACAACACTAAAATTAACATGTTATGAATATTAACTTACTTTTGTGCAATAAACATGTGTATTTAAATATTTATGCATAAACTCACATATATAAACTCTTTGCAATTGCATAATGTTTGTAAATTATTTTTAAATATGAAACACTAACATGTTTTAAATATTAAATAAATATTTATATGACCCACATGTATTTCACATTCATGAGCACAATTACAAAGCTTTATGCAACTAATATTTTTGTATTCTAGCATCTATGTATAACTAACATTCAATGTATAAACCACATTTAAATTTTTAATATTTATGAATTTATGCCTAATTATCATTCATATGTATAAGATATACTTATTTAATTTCTTATTAATTACACATTTTTATGGAATATAATTAACATATTAGGTAAATAAAGACAAATATGACCCACATTATTTTACATTTACAATGTTTTTACACCAATAATATTTGTATCCATGAATTTATGTACAAATTACATTTATAAGCTATAAGCATTCGCTTTAGAATTATTATCAAATAATTTCTTATGCTTATATAAAACAATTGACATGTTATTCATATTTAATTGTTTAGATTGTAAGTTTCTTAAACAATTCATGTTCACAATTATATTAATGAATTTTTTTGCAACTAATATATGTTTTCATGAATGCATATACATATTCATAAAAAATTTCATGTAGCCAACATTCAAACAATTGTACTTATATATTTAAACTCTTCATAGTTGCTCTAAAGTATTTAAACTTATTGTAATTGCATTTAAACTTTATAAAATTATTTAATCATATTTACAAATACTATATAATTAACATATTATAGACAAATTATTTAACAATATCATAATGTAAGTATGTAGCTCTTACAAAATTAACCTTTAATAACTTTCACATCTACGCATTTTATTAGTATAAAATAAATAATAATTAAATGAGATTGCAATAATTAATAATAAATAAGATTACAACTAGGATGATGAGTGAGGGAATGCAAAAAATATATACGTCTGGTAACATGGGATACCTATTTCCAGCATTTACAGAATGGGGATCTTGGTTTGAGGAAGTTGAGAGATCTAAATAAATCCTTTATAGCTAAACATGGTTAGAGGCTTTGTACTAGAGCATCAGGGAAATGGGCTAGCATTATCCAAAACAAATACTTGGAGGGTAGAAAGCACTTTATCAATTATTATAATCCTCCATATGGGTCTATTTTTTTGGTAAAATATAATCAATAGCAGGAAAGTTCTATGGTAAGTTCTAAAATGGAGAGTGCACAAGGGAGAAAAAATTAACTTTTGAAAATACCCTTGGATTCAATAGGAGCCTTTAGTGAACTACCATAAGTTCAAATATATAAAGGAACATGTAACCCAAATCTATGGTAAGAAAATTAATGGTTACATTCATAGGGTGGGTGATTTTCAGGAGTGGAAAATTATGCAAGAAGATATGCAAGGCTCGGGCATAAAAGATCTGCAAAACATCATAAGGATTTATTATTTAGGTAGAGGTTTATAGGAGGATCAAATAATTTGGAAAAGAAACCAACAAGGCCAATACTTAGTGAATCATGGATAAAGAGTCTTGGGTAAAGTAACCTCAAAGAAACCCGAGATTAAAAGAATTTGGAATCTAAACATCATCCCTAAAATTGGAATGTTTTTTTAGACTTCCATTCTCAATAAGATCCTTACAAAATATAATATATTCAAAAGAGATATTGTGGTTCCAACTGTTTGTGTCTTATCTAAAAAATAGGATGAGTGTATGGACCACTTATTTGGAAATTGTGTTTTTTTTGTGATATCCTAAATATTTTATTCAGAGAAATTAATGTTTCTTGGGTCATTCTAGATTCTCTAATTAGGATTTGTGAATAGTGGCTCTTAGGAAACATTATTTTTTGACAAAAATGCATTCCGCATATTTGGTGGGGGATTTGGTTGGAAAGAAATAGAGGAGTGTTCAAAAATAAAACTAGAGGAATAATTGGGGTTTATACTGGGATAAAAATAGCCCTATTGGAGGATTGTATTAAAAATATTTTTGGCTAGGAAAATCTTGTAATGATCTTCTCTAGAGAAAAATATATCTTAAATATGGAAAAAATCAATAAGGTTAGACTAGATACCAAATGGGAACATCCCCACAAAGATTGAATAAAAATTAACTTTGAGGAAGCTGCAAAAGGTAATCTGGGTCATGTTGGTGGTGGAGGTATCATTAGGAATGATAGATGTCAAGTAGTGGCTGCATATGCTGAGGATCTAGGAATTACCACAAATCACCAAGTTGAAGAATAGGCAATGGTTACAGGCCTTCGAATTGTAGTGAATTTGGATTTTAAGAGAATTGTTCTTGAGGGGGAATCCAAGAATATTAAAACTTCCCTTCAAAAGGGAAGTTAAATAATTCTAGTATTTTACAAATAATTATGGATGCAAGGAGTATTTTTGGAAACCCAAAAAAAAATCAAGTAAACATATTTATAGAGAGGGAAACAAATTTGTTGATAAAATGGTGAATATGACAGTTAAATTTGATAATTTCAAGGTCTTTTCATATACCCCCATGGATTTGGAAGATATTATAATAATTATTAATGAATCTAGCAAATAAAGAGGGAAGAGAAAAGCAGAATACTTATTGGGATCATACATTGAAGGATTTGAGCATACTAAATTACATTATTGTCATCAGTTTATTTATCAATTATGTAAAGTATTGAGCACTACATCAGTTATGTTAAATAGAAGGATAGCAAGAGGAATATTATTCCATATTCTCCATCAATAGTTTAGCCCAGGTTTGTTTATTTTACTAATATAGAGCTATCTTGCATTTGTATGAGATTATCTTATTTTTTCTTGTATATGTTTTGAGCTCTATGTAAAGGGTCAGGGCCATTCAACCCTATTTTTTTATCATTAACAAAAAAAAAGGAAAATACTAATAATTAAATAAAATAGAGTTTTTGGGTGATTTGGATAACCTTTATCGAGGCTATAAATTCCTTGTTGGTAGTAGAGTAATGTCTAGAGGAGATCAAGGTCATCTTAATTAGAGCTAGAAACACTTGACTGATAATGAAGTAATGTAAAATAAAATCCTTTTTTATGAGTGAAATATATAATAGCCTAACTTCAAACTAAGTGATGAAATCTTGATGGATCTAGGTGAGAAAATAAATACACTAGAACACACTCGAAGCTAAAGCAACATGGGATACTTATTTTAAATAAAGTTGTTTGACCCCATATTTAAATATTAGCCAAATGATTTACATTTTTCTAGTTAAGGTTTCATTGATTTCAAGTTGGGTTCTTTATGCAAAATGCTAAGGAGCATTTCCAATAGATTCATAATTTTTTGTTGCAGCTACACAACCCACCCCAATAGGGGACCCACATGAAATTTTAATTTTTATTTGAATTCACTTACACCAAGGTTTTGAGCTTGCTTGCATTGAATGTTTTATAAATACATGAATTTCAATTGCATTGATCTCATTTTAATGGCTTTAAATAGAAATTTTACATTATTCTTTTATTTATGATTGTGTATCCATATTTTTTTAAGTGTAATGTCTCCCCAATTGTATGTATGACCATGTAATTAAAAAAATAAAGTTAAAAAGCATAATTTTAAATATGCTAGCAACTCAAAAAAATACTATTGCAAATTCTGAAACCCTAGCACTCAAATAAAAAAAGAAAAAAAGGATAACCAAAAGAAATCACTTCCAAGTCTTATTTCTCACCATTCTCACCTTTTTTTGTTGTATGGATGTAGTTGTATCATATTATGTTTCTTTGGTTTGAGTAACAAAAACTTTATTATAACCCATTCTTGTTGTATTCCTATTTTTTGATTTGCAAAACCCACCCCAATAGGGGACCCACATGAAATATTTATTTTTATCTAAATTCGCTTCTGCTAACGTTTTAATATTATTTGCATTGAATGTTTTATAAATATATGAAATTTAATTGCATTGATCTCATTTAAATGGATTCAATTAGAAAAATTACATACTTCTTTTATTTATGCCTAAAATAAGATTTCTAACAAGTAAAATTAATACCCCAAGTTGTTTTCCTTCAATATTTTTGCTCAAGATGCTACTATCAAGGTCAGCTGTGAAGTTATTAGAAAATGATTGTGTGTCCATTTTTTTTTATGTGCAAAATCTCCCCAATAAAATTTATGGAAATGTAATAGAAAATGGAGTTAAAATGTATGCAATTTTAAATTTGTTAGCAACCACCCCCCAAAAAAAATCCAATGCAATTTATGAAACCCTAGCACTCAAATAAAATTAAAAAAAAATGGATAGTCAAAAGAAATCATTTCAAGGTCTTAAAAAAAAAATTGGCCAATTATTTTTGTGTTTTAGAAAAATCATTTCCAAGTTGTTGGAAACATATTGAATTTTTTGAAATATGTAAAAAAGAAGAAGAGAGTCTGGGACCATGCGAATGAAAACTCTTGAAAGTTGATTGAACAAAGAATAGCCTAGAACCAATCAAATAAAAGCATTTAAATTTGATAGCATAAAGTCAAGAAAAATAAACCCTAGATTAACTTGCACATGCCCAATGCTAGAGATTATCTTAGGGTGATGCAATCACAGATAGACATATATTAACGTGGAATTAAATTCCAATGGAATATGCTACTAGATTTTAAAATTATGGATCCATGCAACATCCCAAAGTATTGTTAAAAGAGAAAAACATTTACAAAATAAAAATGAGGTCCGAAAACCATGTAAATGAAATAGCTCGAGATCAAGTTTATTTTGGAAATGACACAAGCATAGTTCGAGATCATGCCAATAAAATAATTTAAAGTGGATTGAGAAAACATAGTTGGATATCATGCTAAAAAAATCATTTAAAGTTTGATTGCACAAATTGGGGTAAAAGAAACCCTAAATTAACTTACACAATCCCATGAATACCGAGTTTCTCTTAGGGTGATGTAAGCTAATATTTTAGAATCCTAGATCCATGCAATACTACTCGAAGAAATGATAAAAAGAAAAAATACTTTAAAATAAAAAATAAAAAAAATAAAAAGAAGATATTGGGAATGTGCAACCAAAAAAATTATAATTAAAAATGAATCCCAACAATCAAAAGTGAAGCTTAGAAAATAGAAAATCAAGCCCAACAACTGAAACTAAACCTCAAATTTGGAAAAGAACCCCAATATGAGTTTTGAAAGAAAAGTTAATATCTCATACCAAAACCTTGAAATAAATACTAAAGCAATTAGAAATTGGCATTGGGCAATTGAAAGTGAAAATTGGGGATTGAAAATATTACTTCGCACTTAGAAATTGAGCTTGGAAATTGAAATCTACCTTGATTGATGCCCTAAAAATAAATGATGCTATAATGCAAGGAGATCATGATAAGGACCTTAATCCTAATAAGGAGTGCATATTTATAGAAGATGACTAACCCAAATTTATTAAAGAAGGATTAAGAAAAATAATAAAAATAAATAAATAAAGTAAGGCAAAGACTCATTGGTTAAATAGTATTTACATTAATATTATAAAAATTAAGAGGCTGAATGATATAAAGTCTAGAAATAATTTATAAGAATTGAAAAATAGGTTTAAACAATCAATTAGAACCCATATTTTAGAGAAGAAAAACAAAAAGTTACATAAAGAAAGATTGATGGTGAAAATTTAAAGCAATAAACAAGTATCAATGGTCAAAATATTATCTTTTGAATATTTTCTCCTACCAAAGCTACATATAAAATTAATTTTTCTTTTATACTATGATTTGTAGGTAATGACAATTTCAAAGTGAAGGCCGAGAGGAATTAAAATAATTAATTTAACCGAGACCTAATCCTAGCTACTCATATGTGTGAGAACTTGGTTACCTAACCTAAAAATGATATGTCCAAGCCAATTAGAAAAATCCATGATGGATAATTAAACATCAAACTTGAGAAGAAAATAAAAAAATGACACATCATCGAGGTAGTGACAGACAACACATTCGTACAATTGTAAAACATTGAAACACAATTGTGAAGCACTAAATATTTGGAAATTGTAAGGCTATAAATAGCCATGAAATGCCCATTTCAAAGGGTCAAAATCCACTGTTAGCATTATATATTCTAGAAATTTCTTTCTTGTTTTGTAGTTGGTGGATGTTTGAACCTTGTCAATCACATGATGCTAGCAAGTTTGAGTGTAATAATTGAATATCTTTATCAATACAATATATTGGAATTCTTGGTGTAATATGTGCATGATGATGGTGGTTACATTTAATTCAATTTTAGTATATTTTATGTATCTCCTCTGAATATGGAATCATTTTGATCTTATATTGTGCAAAGCTTGGTCGAGCCAGAGTTGGTTTACTTCAAAATTTGTTGCTTCAATTGATTTAGTAGAAGGATTCAAGATGCTATAGCTTGTTTTATTTCTTTTTCTATCCCTTTATTTTTGAATTTTATTCAAAACTTTATTAGATTTGGTTTATATTAGCTGAATTCCAAATTTTTAAGCTTATTTTACATGATCATGTGCTGCATTTCAATATGTTTCAAAATATACATTGTAATTTGTTATAATGAACATGATTAAGATATAATGAAGGTTGTATATTGATAATTTTAAGGTAAAAAGCCTAGAATATTGATTACTTTGATTCTTTGAAGCAACACTATGATATTAAATGTTCATAATTTGATGTTTAGCTAAGTAATTAAATTAGATCTATATTCATTCAAGCATAGACAATGAATTGGAAATCATCCTTGTAATAGTTAAATGAAATTCTAAGTTATCTACCTATTTGCATTTTTATACTTTGATTTAAAATGTGACAATAACATACCCTATCACCCAAACCTTGGGGGAGAAATATTCTCTTTCATGAGAGAAAAATTATTGTTCTAACCATTTGTGTGGATAAAAATTGGATTAGGTGTATCACTTAATAGGTCCAAATATTGAAGAGCTAAATAATTTTGATGTAAAAAACACAAAGTAAAACTCAAAAATGAAGCTAAAGATGAATCTCTAGTAGGATATCATGATACAAGCAATTTTACATGAAGATTGAAGACTAAGTCTTCAATAACCAAATGATATAATACAAGGGGGTTTTGAGGAATATTACATTATTTTATATATGCTAATGTACCCCCATGGTACCTTCATAGCACAAATGTAAATATGTAATAAATTAAGGTTGAGTCTATCATTTAGATGAGTGTTTTGTATTTGCCATTTCATATAAGTATTAATGTGTAGGAAATGCATGAGTGTCATGTAAGTTAGAGTGCAAGAGTGTATTGAGATAATGTGCACAAGTGTCATGTATGTAAGTGTGCAAATATCTAAAGTGAGGATGTGCACAAGTATCTTATATTAGGAGTGCATGTAGAAGTGTGCAAGTGTCATAGAGTCAAGTGCACATGTAAGAAGAAAGTAAAGAGTCTAGTATGCAAGTGGAAATATGATAATTGAAAGGTCATGAGAGTTGTCATATGGAAATCAATAGTCAAGTCAATGAAGATACATATTCTATGTCTATATTATGGAGATAAAGTTCCATACAACGTAACACAACAACTCCATGGATACAACACAAAAAATGATTAAAACTTGTATATATACTTTGGATCAATTAACATTGTAAGTATTCTTCATGCATACTACATGAATGATTTTTGCCATTTAATTTCATATTTGATATTATATGTAAATTTTATTTTTAATATGATATATTTCTTGATATATATTTAATTGCTCAATTATATTATTCTACTCTTCATTATTAATATTTAGACCCTTAATATTGTGGCTTCTTTATATTGGGACTTATGATATTATATTCTAGTAAGGCTTAAAAGCCAACATTATCTATGAATAAAGATCACAATATGGAACACTATGGATGGAATTGATGGGGGTATTTATAAATACCAAAAACCTAAATATGGCATTTTTTAAACCTAAACCATTATAACAAGTAGGATTTGTTTTAATAAAACCTCAAAAATTAAAGGTTTAACCTTTAAAATGTTAAACATGGTCCATAGGGAATACATAAATAATTAAATACATATTATACTAATTTTCCATAGGATTAACAAAGTACATCACACAATGTCATCCTTTTTTCATCGAGTCAAATTACAACATTAAATATTATGTTTGTGATAATTATCCAAAAAATTCAATTGGTCTTGATAGTAGATACATATATTTGAAAATAAATATGGTAATACTAACAAAAGATGTAAATTAGTACATATTTTTCTAATTTTTTATGATTTAGTAATAATTTTAATTTAAATATGAAATCGCATTGTAGACACCCAAATTTTCCCACTTTCTAGACACCAATTACATCACCAAATAAACCCTTTCTACAAATTAAGTAGAATAAACATATTTTATACCAAAATTTAAGACATATAGAAATATCAAATTTATAGATGACAAAGCTTTTTTTAAACCTTTACAAAACCCTATAAAAATAGTATCATTGAAAAATTTACAAAACAATATTGTCAATAAGTAGAAACATGCCCATTTTTTTAACCAAAATTGACCTTAAAAATATGCAAAAATATAAGAACCATATGTTTGCATAATTATTGTATAAATTTTAGAACAATGCTTACCTAAGCATTGTATGGATATGTACAATGCATCTATAATATCATGGTGCCTTTGAACCTATACCACCAAAACATAAGTCTTGACAATTTCACTGCTAATCACCACTTATCTTTTGTGGATCTCATGTGTTACCTTGGTTTTCATGTATCTTATTATAAATCACAACACCTAATTGCAAGCTCAATCCAACTAGTTAACTAGTCAATTAAAATTATAAAATATCTAAACACCTTTATTAACTCTCAATAAAGTACATCTAATTGGTATAAAAATCCCCTACAACTTGTTTAACTAGACACAACACCTACAAATGTGTCACCTCCTGATGCAAATTCAAATAGCTCATCCTTAAATGTAGGCTTGTGTAATGGTTTCTCCATGGAGACAAACAAGTCTATAAGAGCACCCTTGGAGGAAGCACAAAGGGATATTTAATCTTGGTGTAATAAATTATTCCTCAATTTTTTTTTAGCAATCTTTAAACTTTAATTTTATTTTTGGATTTCCATTCTTGTTTTAATAGGTACACACTACTAGATTGGCTTGAGAAATGGAGCTATAACAAGAGATATCATGTGCATAGAAATATGAATAAACCTTTAATGGAACATTAGAAAACTGATATTCATTGCAAATCTACAATACATCAGGTCATATCCATAGATCAAAGTAGGGGTTAACTCCCTTATCTCTAATATATTTACATTTTTAGAATATATTTTAGCACTCGCATGATATCAATTTTTTGTTTTATCATCTATGTCTTTTATTAAATTACAAAAAAATGAATTAAAGGTGTGATCCCTTTACCCATGAATATTTTTATTATAGGAGAATCCATATATACCCCTTAACCTTAATTATAATTTTTTAGTTTTTTGTTTGTAGGTTCTATTTTTTGCAAGTACATGATGAAGTTTCTATAGGACTACAAAAGCACTATATGGAAATAATGAAATGGTACGATAGTTTCACATTGGTATGCCACCTTCAAATTGGTATAGCACCTTTTCACTATATGGTTCCTTCACAATGGTATGACACCTTCACCCTAGTATAACAAATTTGCAAGAATACAATGCATTTGCACGAGTATAGTGCCTTCACATCAATATAATTCATTTGTATTGGTATGATACCTTTGCACTAGTACAATGCCTCTACACTGGTATAGCATTTCTATCATAGGTAAGTTCATATTTTGTTTTTCTATTTCTGTGTTCTTCTATTCCTAATTTGAGGAATCATAGATAGTTTCATGAAACTATTACAAAAGTGTCAAGATCACATTTTTCCATTACAAAATGTTATATAGGCTATGAATTCAGTATCCTTATTGCATTTAGGCATAAAATAAAAGGCGCATGTAGTGGAATTTGAGGTTAGTATGTTTGTTTTCATATGTTATTAATCTTGTAATCCAAAATAAAAAATAGAAGAAACAATTTTTTTCACTTTCCACAAGTATCAAATGTAGAAAATCACTTAATCTAGGAATTCTATGTTGCTCCTATATTTTTCATCAATAATTTTTATAAAGAAAAAGGTCTCTATATTTTTTAAACAAAAATTAAAATAATGGAATCACATGATTTAGGCTTTTAATATTATATTCTATTGTGCACATTGCCTTAAAACCATATGAATGTTGCATTTTGGACCAAAGAATAGCATTGCAATGCATCTCCATGGTTTTAGATCAAAATAAAAGGGAAATTATAATTTCTTGAAATAGCAT
>JAQPPZ010007898.1:0-13789 GCA_028583015.1 Wollemia nobilis
GGTGGTAGGATGTTCACCGCGACCACTTGTCTATTGCACATAAGTCTTGAAATTAGTGGGTGGTAAGGAATAATTTTTTTTCCTTATCCTAACCCCAAGCTCAATCTATCTAAGGCTACTTCTAGAGAGTCATGTCAACCTTTGATGTGATAGCCTACCCCAAATCTATTAATGGGAAGCTAGTATTGTAGCTCGAGTGGTCGCCTACGTCCCTGCTCATATATACCAAGACCGTAGCCATGCCAATGTCAGCATTCAAAGTATATTAAAGTGAAATCAGGATTAGAGAGGTAACGAACATTAATAGTGAATAATTAATCATTGTCCTCTTCTTCTTTCATAGACTTATGGACACAGTCTAGTCTAGTTTAGATGAAATTTGTCTGATTGGAAGGGATTCCAAGCGAAACCAATATTTTTACTGGTGGTCTTAGATCCTTTAGACATTCTATATCTTATGTAGACTCTATGATAGGTGTAAATGTTATGTTCTACACAAGATAATCTCCTATCCCTATGTTTTCCAAATGTATAGTCGTATGTGAGGTGGATGACCCCACGGATGACACTGGTGAAGCGAGGTGGTAGTCATCGTATTCGACTTGGTCTTGATGATCTTCTTCATCCATGGGACTTGGACCTTATTCAATAGCTATGGTTAGAATTTTTTTTATTTTGTTTTCCTCAACCAGAGGTGCATTTATCTTTTGATTATCTTTCGGTTTAGGCGTTGATGGTTGATTGTCACTTTGTGCGCAAGATGAGGTGTTGATGCAGACGGGTCTTTTAGTACCCATTTGTCTTTGTTACTCAGTTGTGCGACTGGAGATGAGGGTACTACAAACAAGTGAGTAGAAGGAATAAAAAATTCTCCTGGACAATCCACTTGATGAACATACTTGAATGGCTCCTCATCAGCCAACACCATGTAGACTTTGTTATCATACACATAATCTACACATTAGTGTAAAATTGAAGGAACACATTTCATGTCCCTTATCCAAGGTCTCTCTAGGAGGATGTTGTATTGCATGGCCCCTTCCAAGACATGACACATCACGGGGATGGTCTTATGCCCAAATTTGATAGGTAGGACTATCGTTCCCACAATATTGCATAAAGCATTATTGAAAGCTCTTAGTGTATAAGCTCCCGAAATGATATTGGACTTGGGGATATTAAGATGTTCTATTGTCATTATTGTGAATGATGTTGATTGATGAACCTATATCAATCAAGACCCTCTTAAAAGGTAAATCATTGATTGATGCCACAATGTTCAGTGGAGGGTCTGGTAAGGAAGTAGGTATTGTCTTAATCTCATAATCGTAGAATCAAATTATAGGTTCCTGGAATTATTGTACTTGTCGCACAAAATGGATGAATGCAATTCAATATTATGGCTGGATCTCAACTAACCTTAAAATATCCATTAAGGTCTCCCTATGCTTTGGGGACTGTTGTATGAGCTCATAAATGGATAGCTTATCCAGAGTCATAAGTTTTGCTCAAGTCTACTCTGGATAGTTACCACAGGTTAAGTTGGTGGACTTGGAAGGTTGTTTTGCCCCTACCTCTGCCTTGGTGCAGTGGGGACATTTATGGGAGCTACAGGAGGTTACGGTTGACCATACCATCTACTCCTGGTTTCTACATTGACAATCTCGACCATCCAAACACATTTTTGGGTAGGTATATCAACTCGGACCTGATTGAATTGGGCCCCTTGCTTTCTAGGGGCCTCATGATTTGGCAGTGGGTTTCTATAGATGCTCATATCTTTGTTTTCAGGGGCCAATGGGTTGTCCACTTTTAGTTCTCCTACCTCAATCATGTTTTGCACCTGATATTTGAGACCAACACAAACTTTGATATTATGCTCGGTATCTTGTGATACGGGTAGAATTGATCTTCCCTATATTATTTTGGCTTGGGATGGTTGGGATATATAATAGGTATATCAAGGAATCTGATCTTTCTTACCTCGTTCAATTGATTGAAAATTGATTGCATTGATTATGTCAATGACTTAAAATAACAAGGGAGTTTGCATTATTTTTTTTTACCCTGATTATTTTTTTGATCATAGTTGGCTGGTGGGGGCTATGCTTGATAAGTATGGGGCTGTTGTGCAGCCTCATCCTTAGGCATAGGCAATACCACTTGATTTACTGGGACAGGGTTTTCCTGCTTCTTTTTATATTTACCATTTTTATCTTTTCTGCTCCACTCCTTTTTTGTTTGGATTTTTATGGTTCCCTCATCTACTTTGATGTCCTCAATGAGTTTGTCTTATGCCAAAGCTTCCTCAAATGATGGGTATTGTTGTAGTTTTAATAAGAGGGAAATGTGTTTGGAACAACTCTTGGCAAACATTTGGACGATTTCATCTGTGGTAACGAAGAATGATAATTTTACCATGACTTTTCTCCATCTATTCCCATAATCCATTACTGGATCATCATCATAATGTCTTAAATTGGCTAGGTCTGAGAGATTTACTTTCCTCTTAGCACCAAAGGAGAAATGCTTCAGAAAAGCATTCACTAGTTGTTCAAATTTGGATATGCTATGCTTGGGCAATTGGTTGAACCATTGAGTGGTTGTGCCTGAAAATGTCATGATGAATGTCCTTAGCATAAGAGCATCATTGTCTTTGAGATGAAAATATGTGTTGATGAAATTGGTGACATGCTCTTGTGCATATTATTCACCTTTAAAATTCTCTAGCCTAGGCATCTCAAAATGCTTAGGATATGGAGGGCTAGGAACTGATGGACACAATGGTTGGTTGTGTATTTTGCTCAATGTTGGTTGGCTCCCAGGAACCTCTTGTTTCTCAAAGGATTTCATATTTTTAGTAAGCTCTTGAAATGCCTTTGAAGCAAGGATTTCTTCCTCTTGAAAACCCCCCCGTGGTGATGGTGGAGGTAGCACTCTATCCATTTGATTTACTCTATTTTCTTCCCTCCTACGAGGGGATCCAGGATACGCCTAATCCTAATTTTTTAAGTCTACCATTTTCCCCCTAGTTGGATTCCACTCATGATTTGGAGGGTTATTTTGGTGTGGATCACTTTCTTGTCTAGTGTGCTCATTCTATTGTGAGTCAACGTGTTGATATCTATTTGCTTGTTGGTTGCTACAAGCTAGCTACTCAACTTTCTCTCTTAAGTGTTGCTCATGTTTGCATAACAACCATTCTTTTTGTTTATCATGTTCAAGAGATTCTACAATCTCTCACTCCTTATGCAAGGCATTTTATAATCATTGTATATGGTTGAATTGCATGGTTATAGAAGATTCATGCTTATATGACTCCGTTCTTGTAGTTATGATTCACAGATTCCTTGAAAAGGTTTTTGTTGTCTCTTTGCTTTTGAGTGTGACTTGTTCAGTATATTGTTGGGCATATCTATGGTCAAAATCTATATGTTTACTGTAGGGTCACCTTGTTCAGTATATTGTTGGGCATATCTATGGTCAAAATATATATGTTTACTGTAGGGTCACCTTGAGGCACCACCAGTTTGAGAAGTGGGCTTAGAAGTTACCGTTCATGAACTTCTAGATATAGAGTTCTCGATGGCTACAGTTCTAGGTGGTGGCCTCGGGTGCAACCAATCCAACTCATCCAACTATCTTATTTTCCATGGTTGATCCCATGGGGTGCCATTCACTCAAATGAGGTCATAGTATAATGAATACCTTCCTCTTGTTTGAATGATATCTTCTGTTTGATGTCTACGACTGGATGTGTTTCTAGTTTCCTACCCCTTAGTGGGCTGATCTGTTCTAGGTGTTGCATGTGAATGTTGAGATGTTCTGACTCTTGTGTGTCTTTGTGGTGATGAGGGTTTTGCATCCCTATCTACCCTCCATGAGGATGGATATGGGGAAACCTCATCATCTCTATGTGAAGAAAGGGGTCTATAACCCTCTTTATGTCTATGTGAGGAGGGAGCTCTTGAAGCTTCTTCATGTCTCTAAGAAGTTTATATGCGTTTAAAGGAAGCACTTGAGGTTTCCTCATGTCTCCTTGATGATGATGACCATGAGGTATCTTTGTGTTTATGAGATGTAGTTTCATGTTGTGGTTCCCTATTTGGGGTTTCTTGAGGAGATCCCCCAAGGATTGAATTATCACCTCTTAGACTTGCGGAACTGCATCTCACGGTTTTTTGAGTAGGTCTTTTAGTGTTATTGCAGCTTCGACTAAGGGTATGAGTTGCCTCAAATATCTCTTTGGCATCAAATCGAGGTTTTTTACTTTTTATTTTGACCATCATGTTTAGAAACTTTAGCTTTTGTGCTGCGCAAACAATATCAAGAAAATGTTTATCTTGCTTACGATTTTAAGTGTGCCCTAAACTATTTGCTATATTTTGATGTTTTGTTATTTCTTGTTTCTTGCTTTGGATTTGGAAATGAGGAGACTCATCCATAGTGATAATCAAGAGTACTCATGCCAAACATAATTTCCCAAAAGATACTATGGTACACCATTGAAATCCCAATGGGGGGTTCGCCTAGCTCTTCCACTCTGAACCAATGAATGTTCCAACAGTGGGAGATAGTTTGAACACAAGTAACTTAGTGTTACTATGAAGAAGTTCTTAAATCCATTTCTAGGAGAATATAGGGGGAAAACCAATGGAAGGAGATGAATTCCAACATCACCAGACTGAATTGAGGGTTGGTGATGAAATTCAACTCCCAAATGTTTAAATGATATGTGCGTGTGTGGTGTTCATTTTAAGCTTGCATGAAGTAAAGTGCATAATATAGCAAAAATGACTCTTTCCTATATGCCTAAGTGTAAAATACATTTCAATATTTAGAAAGATGCATGAACTACTATGATTTGTATGGGTGCACTTTATTTCATGAAAATATGACCTTTTGCAAGGCATCAAAGCAAGCAAACAATATACAATGTCTAGCACGTTGGATCCTAGGGTAAACTTTTCAAGCATAAGTCATTCCTAGCAACGCATAATGGAAATCTTAAATAAGATCTAAGATATGCAAAACACCTAATTATTTCTTCTTTTATTCTTTAAATTCCCAAACAAAAATGTGCTTTAAGTTCACTTTTTTAGACACAGAAGCAGACAGAAAGCTGTAAAATATCAAAGAAGTTGGACCAACCTCTAATCCAACTTAGAGAACCAAGGTTCTTTCCTTTGCTGCACTCCAGTGTTGGCTGCTGTCGACCAGAGCAACTAGTTTTTGGCCACTGTTAGTAGGAGCAGCTAAGTCTCTATTGGTCGTTGTGGCTCAGAGTGGCTGATTTTTGGCCACTGTATACCAGAGAGGCTAAGCCTGTACACAAAAATAAGTCAATATCTAGGTAGAAAAATGAAAAATTAGTGGATATCCCATCGTGATTGCCATCTGTAGTGACCCCGGGGTGCACGCACCATTCTTACTCTACTTGCAAAATGTGTTAAACCTAAACTAAAATGAAAGACCATGAAAAATCATATATCGTAGAAGTAACAAAGATATATCTCTTTATTCATATTGAAACTCGGTTACATGTTGATCCCTCTTAGGGATACCCATTTTGATACAATAAGGTTACAAGTGAGTAAAATGTCCCCTCGCAAAGGGGTGGTATGCTATCACAAGCTTCCCGATTTCGCACACAAAAATGTATGAGGGCTTACAGATGCCTCCTTTTCTAGGTCTATTTCCTAGAGGGATCATTTTGCTCTTGTATGTTTTAGCTTTCGTCTGATGAACCTATGGCCCTATGGACAATGAAACAACAACAAACGCTTAGATATCTGAGATTGCCTCCCTGGATGAGGTTGTTAGCAATGAATATACTCAAATGAAAGCAAGTGCAAATGAAACTAATGTTATGAATGTGAATGAAAGAAATGATACTATGCTAATGATATGCTAAATAGAATAATGAAACTAATGTCTAAAACCCTAAGCTAGGCCTACAGTACATTGTCCAATGATAGTGGCCACTTAAAGTGAATCTTGTTCTCTTTGCTCCAAAGATATTAATCAAAGATTGTATCTGATGTTTTGAAATGGTGATTGCTTTGCTCTCCAATTTGTCATGGCTCTGCCATAAACGTGATCTCCAAGGAAGATCTCCAAGTCTCAAAAGCTCTCCTCAAATTTGGAATTATTTTGATCTCTGATATTGATATTTGTCTTCTTTGGTGCTCTAGGCTTGCACCTTTTAAAGTGTGTGAAACCCTAAAGTCTATGCTCAAAACCCTAGGATTGAATCCCTCATGCATAGTGAATGTTAGAATGAGAATTTTTTTGTCTTTTCTATGTTTAAATACCAGTTAACTAAATTCTAAATGCAAACTCAAGTCTCCTATGTGAACTGGCCGTGAAAGGGAATGCAAAGTTACTCCCGCTCACCTTTATTGCATGCAGACTATCACTTCCACCCGTGATTGGACATATCTATCGGTAAAATACTTTTTATGGCTTAGCCATTATCATCTACAATAACTAATATCTGGCCATTGTCGTCTATAATGGTTAAGTTCTGGCCACTCTAATCTAGATCGACTAAGGTCTAGTCACTCTAGTCTTGAGCGGCTACGCTTGGATGGGCTCAGAATACCCCAAATGAGTGGTGAGAACCACTTTTGATGCTTGGAAAGTCCAAGATTATATCATATGATATTATGAATGTGCCTATGTGAGTAGCTCCCCCAAACATGACATATTTTAGGTATCTACACTTCCTCTTGAAAGCTATCAACATTTTTCCAAATACCTTTATGAAATTTTAGCCAATTTATAAGATTCAATTTAGTTTCTTAGATAATCAAGAAATCTAGTTGGTAAGAGTAGGCAAGGTCCTTAACCAAACTATGTTTTCTAGGGGCATTCATACCCCTAACATTCCATATTAGGAGTTTCATTACTTCCAAGGTGCAGGATTTTTCATACCTACAAGAATTTCCTTAATAATAGGTTGAGATCCCATAACTTTCTCTTCTTTTTCTTCCTTGTACCTTTTCTCCTTGAGAGAATTTCTACCTACTTTGCTAGACTCTTCTTGATCTATATCAAGGGATTTATGAGAAATCCTGGTAATTCTTACATTTGAAGTAACATAGGATGGACCTTTCTTAATAGTCTGTTCCTCTACAGTCTCATGATTATCAATCTCTAGTTTATCTTTCTCATAGGAATGATCTAGACCTTCTTACCCAATATTCACCATAATAACCAATGGAAAAGTGTAAGGGATAGTATCCATATCCACATAGAAAAAATTAGTCCTTCCTTGGAATAGTTAGGTCCTTCCTGCTCTTCCTTAACCCTATTGATATCTTCTTTCACTTGAGGGAAGATTGGTCCTTCCTATCCTACCTTCACTATATTCACATTATCTTTCTTCAGTAGTTATGGCAATGTATAAGGGACAATATACAGGTCCTCTACAACTTTGTTACATTCTAGGGGGATTTTACCCAACTGCTCCATGACCCTTTGGTTTGCTTCTCCCTCATGAAATACTGAAATATAAGATACATCTATATTTTCTTGCTCACTTGGGGGATTGCTATGGTTTAACTTGGGAATTTATTTAATGTTATCCAAATTTTTGTTATTATATTTCACTTTGCAAATGGTCTTACCCTTTCTTCCTTGATCCTCTAAACTAATTCTAAAATCTTTGTTAAGACGGTATTTTTTGGTCAGGTGACCTGTTTCGCCACATATCCAACATTCAAAAGGATTATTTTCATAAGAAATCTCTTGTGTTCAAGTGCCTTTACTTGAGGTTAGTTTAACAAAGCTAGGTAAATATTTATCCACTCCAACTAGCACATAAATTCTAGCAAAGACCATCTTCCTCCTCTCCTTAGTAGCAAAATCCAAGAATAGAAAGCTACCAATGCAGTTTCCAATAGCTTCAAAAATATTCATTTTCCTATAACTCAAGGGGTAATGTTGGAAAGTTAACCCAAATGGGAGAAACCTTAGTGTTTTTAGATGTTGTATTGAACCCATAAGCCATTTTTCTCAAGAAAAGTCCAAATCATCCTATAAACCATGGGCCACCCAAAAGAATTGAATTCCTATCTTCTCTATTAGAAAATGAGGCTAAAAAGAAACCTCTTGGAAGAGATGAGAAATCTACATTCCTTTTAAATTTCCACCTGAGGTTATCCCATTTCTTAATTTGATCTATAGATGATCTATAACCAATAAATTTACCAATCAGACTATTACTCAATCTATTTGGGCTATATCTAAAATATTATCTAGAATTTTATTGTCTTTCACTCTATTTCCCAACTCTTATTTACTATCTCTCTCAAAATAGGGACATCAAGAGCTAAATTGACTTGCTTATTAGTTGAAACCTTCAACACACCTTTTAAGAGGAAATTCATTATATCTAAAGGAGACTTTGAAGAGTCCATATTTTCACTAATATCACCATGACTAGACATAATTAAAGGGTCACCTTGAGGTTTATTGGTCCTATATGTATCCATATGATCTTGCTCAACTTGAGGGTTACTAGTTCCAAATATCTCCATCTGATCTTGCTCACCTTGAGGGTTATTGACCTCAAATATCTCCATATGATCCTACTCACCTTGAAGGTTGTTGGTCCTAGAGGTCATTAAAACCCTTGCCACCAACCATCATGGTTTCACTATCACCTATAAAATTTTAATCAAAACCCTTATCAACAACCACCATGGTTCCATGACCACTTGTAAAATTTTAATCATAACCACCACCTATAAAATATTAATAAAAACCCTTGCCAACAACTATCATGGTTCTTCCACCACCTATAAAATTTTAATCAAACTCTTGTCAACAACTATCATGGTTCTGCCACTGCCTATCAACAACTATCATGGTTCTACCACCACCTATAAAATTTTGTTCAAACCCTTAATAACTTTTGTGGATCTACCGTTGCCTATAAAATTTTAATCAAAATCCTTATCAACAACCACCATGGTTCCATCACCACTTATAAAATTTTAATCACAACCGTCATCTATAAATTTTAATCAAACCTTTATCAACAACTGGAATGGTCCTACCATCACTTATAAAATTATATTCAAACCCTTGTCAAAAATTGGTATGGTCCTACCATCACTTATAAAATTATAATCAAACCCTTGTCAACAACTGTTATGGTTCTATAGTCGCGTGTCAACAACTATCGTGGTTCTATCATCGCCTATAAAATTTTAATCAAATCCTTTTCAATAACTATTATTGAGGACATAATGATTATAATATAGGTGGCATATGCAGTATAAGGAAGACATGAAACATTTACATGAATATTACACAAGTGTGCAACATCCCATCATAGAGAATTGCACTCATTAATCTATTTTAGTCACGAAGAGCACATCTTCCAAAGTGCAAAAATTATTTGTTGTGAGTATTTCAAATCAAATACGTTCATATTCATATTTCCATGGTCAAATTTACCTAATCTGCCAAGAAAATAAAAGGTAAGCAATATTATCTTAGTCTTTTGATATATTAATTTGGTGTTAAAGTCCTAAGTTAAGATTAATTTGAATAATTAGAAACTTGAGAACTTTAATTTTTTATTTAAGAGAGGGAGTTAAAAGGAATTCAACTCCATAGGATTTAATATAGAGGTGATATTTAAAAGGACTTCAACTGTATTTTTGAAAGTTTGAAAAATATTGAAAATTGATTTTTGATATTTGCAATTAATTTTGCAATCTATTTCAAAATTTTGATTTTTGAAAATTTGATAAATTTATTAAATTTTGGAGAGAAGGATTTATACTCCAAAAAGAAAATATTTGAATTTTTTTTTTGATTGGTAGAAGGGGTTTTGAAAGGGTCCCCAAAATGTTTACAAAGCCAGAAATAAAAATAAAGGATAGTGCTCAACAACATATGGAGAGCAACACCGAACTAAACAAGAGACACCAACCAGGAAGAGCAAGAGAAAGATAGGGTACACAAACCCAAAGCCAAAAACATCATAGACTCTAAAAGGAAAGGGTACACATACCCAAAATTGGAAAATAATAAGTTTCAAGAAACCAACACAACAAGCCTCAAGAAGCAATTTTCCTAAACAACAGAATAAAGGAACAAGCAACTCACTTTATGACTTTTTGCCTTGTCTTAAATTTTTATTCATCAAAGCAAGGAGTTCACAATCCAAGGAGGGTTCATCATAAAATTTTTGAGAACACCCGCTCACCATCATCACCTCCACCTGATGAGTTGATACCTTATAATTTGGGCATTTGCATCTTGGATCCAACCATATTTCAAATGGGGACTACCACTCAGATCTTTTAGAACTCAAACTCTTTTTGGGTAAGCGTCCATTTTTCTTAACATTGCTAATGATAGCCAATAATTTCTTTTAAAGTGGCTCAAAAACTCGAGTCTCGGACAACAAGGGAACAATAGGGGATAAATCCTCAAGAGGAAGATACTCCTCATTCACAATACAAGATACTTGATTAGGATTAGTGGAAGCTTTTGGACTATTCAAAATATGTCCCTAGACATGGGAGTACTAGTATTTCTTTTTATTTCTGCCTACAAAAATCTCAGATTTTTCTTGAATCTTAGTGTTGGACTGGGGACATGAGGGACTAGATCTGATGGGGGGTGGAGGGGCATCACAAATTTGGTTTGAGTCTTCAGTAGGGATATTGGGGGGCTCAAGGGCTCCAAAAAAACTTGTAACTATGGTTTTGGTGACTTGGTCACTTAGAGGTAAGAAAGGATTAGGACTCTCAATTAAGGGGCATACCTGATTGGGAATGTCCTCAGAATGTGAAGGTGCTCAAGGCTGAGTGGTTGCTTGCTTGCCCTTATCAATCTGGTTCTTTCTCTAGAAATGTTGCATAGTCTGACCACTTTTTGGGCCTTTCCTATCATCGAGTCCATCCTTTTTTATTTCTTTCCTCAGATATGGGCATTGAGTTTTGAGGTGCCCCTATTTTTGGTATTCAATGCAAAATGTTAGTTTATTCTCATACTCCACTACTTGTCACCTGTGATAGGACCCTAAAGTGAGATCAATATAGGTGGGGAGATTTGAGTCCAGATTTGCAGTGACATAGATGTAGGCATAAATTAGTCAGGTTCTTGCTTTAGTAGTTGAATCTATGACAACCAATTCTCCAATGGTTTGAGTTATGCCTTTAAGAATCCTAGTGTGCCAAAACTGAGCTGGTAGACCAGGAAGTTTGATCCAAATTGGTGCCATATTTATGCTTTGAGTCTCAGGGTCAAAATCCTCTCCCCACCTTCTCAAGAAGAGACTTATTTGATCAAAGAACTAGGGCCTACCAGTGAGGATATGAGATGTATCCTAAGGGTTATTTAACTTGATCATGAAAAAACCTCTAGGAAGGGCAACCAAATCTAGATTGCCACTGGACCATCATTTTGTGAAAGACCATTTTCAAAAAGACTCGATGTCTAGATGCGCACCAACAAAATTTCCAACCAATATAGGGATTCTTGAAAAATCAAAGGCACCATTACCTCAGGTGGAATGATGACCTCTCTACCAAAAATTGTGAGAGGGATTGAGTCTTGATTGATGGGTATGGATGACCCTAATCGAATCAAACTTTATCCGCAAAGGAACCAGAAGGGGAATTCCAAGGAGGGTTTGATAGGGGTTTCCTCCCAACCTTGAAGGTTTCCAAGTTCCCATCCAAATTTTTAGCATCTTCTCCATCATCGAGATCCTTGTTATTCATTAAAGGTCCACCATGGTTCTCAGCCCCTCCAGGTTGCCCACATGGTAGTTTGCATGATTTCTCACCCTTAGGAAATTCAAATTTCTAAAAGTCCCCTGCTCTTGGATAACCGCTCGACATGCTCCTACAGTCTTAGATAATAAAATATATTGAAATTAGAAGAAATTAGACAATTTGTAAATTTAATAAATTAGGGAGATAAAAGGTATTCTACTTTAGAGAACTTGATTTTTTTTATTTAATTAATTTATTTATTTTTTATTTTAAAAATAGAGGGTTTCGAAACTTGGAGTAATAAGGAATACTACTCCAAAAGTTTTTAAACTATGGATATAATAAGTATTCAAGTAAAAAACAATATATCATCAAAAAATATGCAACTCATTTATGAAGAAAATAAAGATAGGATGTCCTTAATATTGCATCAATGGTTACATTATTTTTTCAAGAATACTAATGATTATGATTGCAAAGTTGTGATTTGGAAGCAAGGATTGAAATATAAATTTAAAAATGAATATTATAATCATTTGAAATGTAATCTTTGCAATAGAATATGATATGAAGAAGTAAGAAGTTAGAATATTTATCCATGTAAATTTTGTAGAGAAAATAATCAATCTATCATTTTTTGGTATAAGGAAAACAAATTTGAAAACTTAGAAAAAATATTATTGATGAGGTTATGCAATCTTCTTCAAAGTCTTATTTTTGAAACAATTTCAAAAGGTAGTTTCCGATTCCTCTATGTATAAAAAAAAATTATGCTTTTAAAATCCATTATATCATCCTTGACCATCTCATCCTTCATAATCACTTTTGGTGTTGAATTTACTACTTAAATATATTTTATAATTTATATAATTTTTCTCTTATTCCTAACTAAGACATTAATACGTCCAACTAGGGCATCTTTATGTATAGTAAGGAATTTTAAAAATGACTTCCATACCATGCTAAGATTATTCTAATAGTTAAAACAAGAAAAAGGTGAATCTTTTTCATGGTTCACACTTACTTGCAGTTCACACTTAAACTCACCCATGATATTGGAACCTTGGTTTAAATTATGAAATTCATCACTATGCACATCTATCCAAATAACTATTAAATATATACATATAAGTGTTTTTTAAAGGTATTTTAAAACAATAATATTTAGGATGTAATTAGAAGTCAAGTTGAAATACATACATTTGATGGAATACCCTGGAGTAAAATAGTTCATGATAATAAGTTTTTTAATACCATGATGTTGTACTTTATTGAAACAATATAATAATGCACCTGGGGCTGCAATGATACGGTTCGAGCTTTGGCTCTTCTTTGGGAGGTCCAAGGTTCAAACCGTGGCATAGGCAAGTGTGTGAGAGGGTGGGTGTGTGGTGAATTTGTGTTAAATTCCCTATTGATAAGTATAGCTCTCGACTTTACAAGGGATCATGGTTGGGAGGAAGCGCTCAGCCCTGTACGTCGATCATAGGGGTTTCTCACAATAACCAAATCAAAAGGAAAAAAAAGAAATCCTATAATAATATGACTAATTAATTTTATTTTATTTAAATATTTTATAAAATTAAATAATAATATAATAACAGTTCAGGCTTTGGTTTTTTTTTTTTGGGAGGTCTAAGGTTCAAACCATGACATTGGTCATAAGAGTTTCTCACACTAACCAAAAATATATATATATATATATTATAATATAATAATTTATATCTAAATATGAATAAACATTCAAAATAATTATTAATTATTTTTTTAATTTTAATTTTTGTATTTATTACAAATTAATTTTTATTGTTATCTTTTAGTGAGGTTAATGTGAGAAACCTCTAGGACAAATGCTCAGGGTTAGGAATCCCCATCCCAACCATGACCTTAGATAAGGGTGAGAGTTGCCCTTATCAATAAGGGCTAAACACACAACCATACATACACTCACCCCCTCACACACTCACTCACGCCATTGTTTGAACCTTAGACCTTTTGAAGAAGCCAAAGCCTAAACCGTTGCATTATCCCATGGAACTAAAAAA
>JAQPPZ010007899.1:0-14031 GCA_028583015.1 Wollemia nobilis
GCTTTCAAAACCATGCAATAAAACCACATTTATATATTGTCAACTTTCACGACGATGGTATAGTTCCAAAACTTAAATTGGAATTTTATGCCTAGCGCAAGTCCTCATACTATATTTTTCTGTTTATTTCAAAAACAAAAATAAAAAATCAACCATGCAATAAAACTATTATATCAATCTCTTCTTTGGATTTCGCGATGATGGTATAAGTCTATACCTAAATATTCTATGCCTAGCGCAAACCATTGTTTTAATTTTATTTTCCCATCTATTTAAAATCATAAAAAACATATGACTTAAATCATTATGTTACACAATTATGCTTTAAACAGAACGAATACTTTGCTATTTCATGTCATTATGTCAAACTTCAATTTTGCAATGATGGTATAATTCCTAGGGAATTATTCAAACATTTTATCACACTTAGGAATTTATGCCTAGCAAAAATCATTTTCTAATATGTTTCATGCATACTATTTTCATGGAAATCTGAAAACAAATCATCATCATCACCATTTTCATCATCACAACATCAAAGTCTTAAGACAGTCTCTTAAGCACTCTTTTTTACTTTTAGCAATATTTCTATATCGGGATTAGCTTGACGACCTAGCGAGTGGCGACTCCATGAAATTGTAATAAATAGCGACAATGTCCTTTGAAATTATTGTTAAAAGTACCTTTTTATTCTTTATCAAATCACACCACAAACAACCAATTTGTTTACATCAGATTATTTCATTTAAATTTTACAGCATATCCAATTATAATATTTCCAAAATGACATAATTACATGAATCATCAAATCAAACAAATCAAAACATTAAAGCATCATACAAACACATAAGACAAGTCATATCATCAAAAATATCTCATATATATATCAACATAATCATGTACATCATATCAAAAACTAGATTGGTATGCCACAATCTATACCTCGGCATACTCAATCCTCTCAAAAATAATAATAAACAATATATATCTATGCAGTGCAGTCAGCAAGCTAGCCTTGTGAACCCCTCAAGCTCTCAGCCTCATCTCCTCTCCTGCCCTGAGGTGGAGGAGGTGGCCTCATCGCAGTTCGTGTGGTGCCATGAGTCCTGGAAACCGATCGTGATGATGTCCTAGATGACCCCATCACGACAGGCTCTGCAATATGAGCTGGTAATGGCACCCTCTACTCTGCTAGCACTGCCTAGTAATATAGGGCCTGATAGAATGTAACCTGGGCAATAGCCCGCCCTAAATCCTAAGTGATTGCCCCTTTGCCCCGAGCCCTGAGTCGTGTAGCCTCATCCTGCAATGTCTGCACCTGAGCCTAGAGACGGGCATTCTCCACCTGGAGAGTAGCCATCTCGCTACTCTCTCCTACTTCCACACCCTTTCCCTTATCGGGTGATGGTGGCCTCTCTCTCTATGGATACAGGGGTCTCTCCTCCCTCCTCTCTCGCTACCATGGCCTCTGTTGAGCCTAAGGCCTCCTCTGCTCTCTCCCTCCATGACCCTATGCTGCCTTAACAGCTGCCTGGAACTACCTCCCCATCCGATGCACAACTACGTGAATCAAACCCTAAGCCCTCGTCATCTGAGGAGGGCGAATGCCTGTGTACTAGGCATCGTAGTCATCGGCTACCCCAGCATCATCCCCATCCACTAGTTGGATAGGGGCATCATATGTGTCCTGGATATAGAATTGCTGCATGTTTGGAGCCCCGCTCAATGTGGTGTTATCCTGGATAGTCTGGGAAAACTCGTAATCCTTGAAAGTAGGGATCCCCTACTGCAGACCAAACTGGTGCAAAACTCGGTCATAGTGGTGGAGCTCCACCTCTCCCCACTCCATCCTCAGCCATCAAACTCACCTAATGCGAGCTAACTCCTGATGGTCCTCTGCCCACCCTAGAAGAAAAATGAACTAAGTTTAGATCCTTACCCATAGCCCGCGTCGGACCTCTGTCGATCTATGCGCTGTATCGACCATCTTGCCTGCAGAGCTCTAGAAACCAGAAAAATGAACAGTAAAAAATGAATTAGGGTTTTACCCTATTTTCTTAATTTTATTCAAAAAAAAAATTAAAAACATTTTTTCATTTTTTTGCTTTTTTGCGTTTTTACCTCAAACGTTCGATTTGGGTAAAAACATGGATGGGGCACCATAGTAAGCAGTCGTACGATTCGACCTAGAATTGTCGCCTAAAAATTGGAATAAATTTTTGCTTTCTCGTAAATCGAGAAGAATTTATCTTTAACGCATTTTCTTCAAAAAATTCGCTGGAGGGGGCAAAATGTAGCACCCTAAAATTGGTGCAGTAAACCTTAGTAAATAATTTAAATTTGAATTTTAACTCTGAACCATCCGTTAACCGCCTGTTAAACCGCTCTCCCCATTTTTCACACCATTTTTAGGATTTGTTGTGACCATTGGACGATATCATCGCCGATCAGACGATATCACATCAGATCAGACGAATTCGTCTATAGCAGAACGTCCAGACGATTTCGTCCCAAAACTTATTTTTCAAAATTAGCCTCTGTTTCAATGGCGTCTCTAACTTGGGCAAAAGCGTGTCTACATAGTTAGAGACCTCTCTCGTTGGAGATCTCCCAAATTGGGATGATATCCAACCTCCCAACCTCCTTCCTAAGCCTATTTAAACCTTAGGATTTTCCCCTGACCTTCCCCTGGCTGAATTTTTCTGAACACCAAGTTTTGCACGCACTAGTATACCTTGGTTTTCTATTGCCTTTGTCTCTTTTCAAATTTTCTTACAGGAACCTCATTATTCTTCAGTCGGAGCAAGCTCAGATCATTGCAGATGATCCTGTATGATCTCGAACGATCACATCGTAATTCAAGACGATTTCGTATTCTATGGATGATTTCAACTACAGCTATCATTGGGGGAAATCAGTGCCCAGAGTTTGCATTCTTTGCCTTTTATTTATTGTTTATCTCTGCATTAGTTAAGATTCTTATTACTTTGCATCTTGGAGTTCACCCCATATAACATAAGTGCATGATAAGACCATAATTAGTCATTAAAACATTGTAATTTACTTAAATTTCTATCTGTAATTATCATCTTAGCATCTCTACTATCATTTTACATCATTTTCCTTTGTTGGTATAGCTACATTTTTTGTATTGTGTATCCATTTCTGTGATTGTAGGTCTCTGATGAAGTTGTCTGACGAATTCGTCAGATCTCAGATGATCCTGTCAGATCAGAGACAATCCTGTCATATCAGAGGCGATTTGGACTGCTTCAAACATCAGAATCTCCATCAAACATCCGGAATCAGGTATGGCTTTTCTCATCTAGCATATTCTCTATGTTTTATATTTAATTCTACTTTCTGTATTCATACAATTTGCATTTCATATAGGACAACTTAGATTCATTTGGCCAAACCTAGGACTTGGATGATTAAATGTAAAATTGAACACATCAAACTCATTCCCAACCTAGGCGTGGAAACTGCCACTAAAAGTTTCCTAGTGAACCCCACCATCCATCAAAAAATCACCTTGATACCCCTCCCTCGAGAGGTGCGACATTCAAAGGGCCTCTCAGTCTGAGGTACCGTCCCATCCTTCTCGCATCCCCCTTTTGGGCGTGGATCCTTTAGCCTGAAGGTAAGGGTGCAAAAATTTTGAACGATACAAGTAGTCATAGGGCTTTCTTCATACTACTTTCACCATGACTAGCACTAGAAACACCGTCATTATCTTTTTTCATCAAATAAATAATTCTATGATTGATTCTCTTAAGAGCATCCATGTCAAAAAACTAGTTAATCAAGGTGATCTTTATCAAACCTCTATTCACTCCCTAATTAGTAATAGCATCATCCACCTTATTTATAGATCTTCACACATGAAAGTACTCTAGGGACTAAAATGAGTGATAGAGTTCTCTTATAGTATGAATAATAGCATGTAGCCTCCACATAGATAGTGAGGAATATTATATTATAGTCTTTTAATTATTTGATGATCACCTCAGAATCTCCTTCAACATAAATATTCTAGTCATTTCAATTAAGGGCCCATAACAACCCTTCAAGGAGGGCATGTGCCTCAACATGATCGTTAGTAGTATCTTCAAGGCTAAAGAAAAATTGCCTCTCATATTTCCTTGGTCATCATGAAAGATGCCATCCCTACCGGCTTTACTTGGGTTTCCCTAGGATGCACCATCAAATTTGAGCTTAATAAACCCTTTATAAGGAGGTTTCCAACTAATTTGTGTGTTATTCTTAGAGGTTTTATTTATTTTTGATTGGGCACCAAATGATCATCATCTAAATGTTGGCCCAACCATTGAATCTTGATATCTCTACTATTTTTATCTAGGGGTTTATCCCAAATCTCCCACTACTTTACCAAAATATATTTAGTCACCACCTTTTCAATAGAAATCTAGGTTTGGAATTGGGGGATTCTTTCCTCCCTAAAAATCATTTTATTTCTCCATAACCAAATTGATCAAATAATACAAGTGGGGGTCCATTCCCATATGGATCTAATATAGTCAATATTGGAGTTTTAGCCAACCCACTCTAGAATTAGATCCATTATAGTCTAAAAATTATGGAGGGTTCTCTCAAATATTTTGCAAAGTCCTACTAGAGTAGGGTTATGCATAAGGGGTCGGCCCCAAAATGTATATAAAAAATTGACGAATCAATTTTGAAATCCAAGAGAATAATGTTCACACGCATGTAGAATATTCACTATTATTAGGGGTAATGTTGGAAATTTAAACTTAAAATGGTCAAATTATTATAAAATTGCGGTGAATCAACCCCAAAAATTTGCACCCATTTTTTTTTGGCTAATGGACCCTAGTCAAGGGTCCCAAATATTATCCAGTTCCAAATTTTGAAAATTCTAATTTTAGCCAATTTGGTGATAAATATCAGCTATGCATATTCTTGTACTAGACAGATCGAGCAAAGGGGAAAGAAATGAAAATATGGTTAATGGTTTTAGTGTTAGCTTCATAATTTGTGCTTATTAAGGGGCCATAATAGCCTATCTTCATCAATTTATTATTAGCTCATATTTTTTCTTGCATCACCAACCCAATAAAAATGGAGATCTTGGGCCAAACACCTTTCCTCTACATTCTTTGCCAAACTTGATTTCTATCCCCATTGAAGTTTACCTCCATAAGAAAACTGTAAGCTTTCTTGGAATTAAATTTTTCATATTGATTTTTCCCTTAAATTAACAAGTATGAAACCTTGGAATATGAAAGCTTCTTGCTAGAGATGATTCCCCAAAGTTTTTTTTATCAGCTTACCTAATTTGATTAGGACAAGATAAAAAATATTTTCCAAATTGAATCACCATCCTACCAATCTCATGGGGAATGATATGGTCATGAATGTAGTTCTTGATTCAACTTCAAAAATCCTCTTTGAATACCTCCTTCAACTCAATCAAGAAACTATCTTATTTTAAAAGTTTATATCGGTTCCATGCATCCTCCGAGAAGAGAGCATGGTTGCCATATTTGATCTTCCAAAAGGTTGTATACTGCACCCACATGTTGTGGGATGTCATGCTTGTCTAGAGAAAATAACTTGAGAGAAATTATTAATGTCTTATCAATTCCTTCCTGTCCACCTCAAGGATATATTTTTTCTTAAGAACTATAGCCCAAAATAGGTTCTCTCCATTACAAAATATCCAAAACAATTTTCTATTAAAGGCTTTGTTGAAGATTTGAAGATATTTGACTCCAAGGCCCCTCTCTTGGAGAGGTTTGAAAATATATTTCCCAACAACAAGAGACCATTTACTTTCTATATAGGGAGCACCCCAAAAAAATTTCTTTTGAATTTTGTGGAGTTATTTTAAATTATTTATAGGTGCTAATAAAGCATATAAGAAGTAAAATAGAAGAGCTTGGCTAAGAGACTTGAGAAGGGTTAATATACCAGTAGAGGAAAGCCATTTTAAATTCCATCCTTGCAACCTCTCTCTAAATTTAGAAATAATTTCACTTCAATCTAATATTTTTAGATTATATTCAGTCAAACGAAGGCCCAGGTACTTGAGATGAAGAGAGAAATTCTCAAAGCTGAGAAACCTAGAAATATTTTCTTGGACACGGATAGGTGTGTTGAAGAAAAAAGGAATAGGATTTGGCTTTCAATTAATTAACTATCCAAATTTATTATAAATTGTCTCCCTCAATCAATTATCCAACTTTATTTTGAGTTGGATTCCTCTATCAACTGTCCAAATTTCTTTTGATTTGGATTCCTATATTAATTATCAAAATTTCTTCTAATTTGGCCCTTTCTATCAATATAATTGATGTCTAGTATTGATTATTCCTCCTTCAACCAAGTGGAAAGACCACATCATCCAAATTATATTTATTATTCCTTATCCCCTCAATATTCTACTCAATAAGACCTTTAAAAATAGATTCCAAGTCTTCACTACCTTCAAAGTGGACAAAATATAATTTAACTTTATCAAAATTGGATAAAGTTATATATTAATAATGGTGGCTAATAAATTGAATTCTATTAAAATGTATAGAGTTAGGTGGTAGCTCTGATACAAATTTTGTATGTTTAAGTCGTACTACCACAAAATATCATATGTCCTAATATAAAATAGCCAAGAATATTAAAGGTTAAAATACCATTAATGGTGGCTAATAATGAAATGAATATCATTGAGAAAAAATGGCAGGAACGGGAGCGGGAGCGTCTGTGGACGATGGCGATGGCGATGGCGACGTTGGAGGGACGTTGGAGGGTGCTGGTGTGGCAGGTTTGTCCTCGGGCCCTGCAGATGGTGTTGGGCCTACTGCAGGCCCACTCAGCAAGTTTCACGGTGAAGACCCAAACGGCGTGGTGAAACCGGCGTCTGATAACGTTAGGGTTTCACCCTCCTCTCCTTCCAAAGCACCTCCTTGGTCTTTGTCCTTTGCGGACAAAGTTAGGTCTTCGTCAGGAGCATTTTCTTTCCAAACTCCTTTGCCCTTCTCTGTTTCGGGCACTGAAGTCTCTTTTCCAAGTGAGGTTATGGAGCCACTAATCTTCCAAGAGTCTCTCTCTCTGGTTGGGAAATTTGTCGGTGCCCGACCTGATATGGAAACTATCCGCGAGTGGGCTCTTTCCAAATGGTGGCTTTCGGGCAGCTTGGAGTTAGTGGCCTTTCCTAGGGGGTTTTTCATGATAAGGCTAAACAATGCCCTTGACACCCACCGCATTCTTACTGGAGGACCTTGGTTTTTCGGCCGTCGTAGCCTATTTCTGCGAAGATGGGGGGAAGACTTTGACCCTGAAACTCAGTCTATCAACATCGCTCCGATTTGGATCAAACTCCATGGGCTTCCCCCATAGTTCTTCTACAACGATGCACTCAAAGGCATCACTCAACCGATTGGAGATTTGGTCGCCATCGACCCTGCTACCCGAGCCAGAACCAGAATGACCTATGCTCGTGTCTGCGTCATGGCTAATCTGGATTCGGCTCTGCCTACCTGCATCGACATCAACTACGGGAGCTACAGAAGACGTCAAGGAGTTGAGTACGAGAACAAGCCCACTTTTTGTTTGGAGTGCAATACTCAGGGCCATCTGGCTTCTCAATGCCCTTCCCAAAAAAAGATATCCCCAATGATTCGGGCCGAAAGAAGGATTCCCAGATCCTCAACACCCAGAAAAAGGCTTCTGGCCGGGGCCGTGGCCGATCTGCAGGTCCTCCTAAAACCTCTGCTTCAAATCATGGCAAACCCAACAATGTAAGTGCTCTGCCTTCTCGTTCTAATCAATTTGCTCCCTTAAATAATCTTCATACTAGAGAGGTCATCTCCGATGACCTTCCCATAGATCCAAACGTCTCGTCCACACCCACTTTGATTCAGTCTCCCTTGTCCAAAGGTAAGGCTGCAATGACCTTCCCAAACTCACCCACCGATTCTGGTCCCTCTCACCTTCCTCTTCCCTTCCCACCCCTTCCCCCGACTCAGAACCATCCTCTTTCCCTTTCCCCTGAGTCTGTTGCCCTGTGCCAATCTCCCCGCTCTCCATCCCCCCATCGGCCTGCCCCTGGGACTGACACCACCGACATTCTCCAAACATCCAGCCCGCTGAAATCTCCCATTCCCGCACCCAAAGCTGACGTCAACAAAGAACAGAAAAGGGGACGACCGTCAAATGCAGAAAAGCTAGCCAAAGCAGCTGAGATTGAAACGGCTGATGGCTCTGTGCCTACCTCCTTGGGCCCTATTTCCGAACAACCCACCCACCAAGACATGGATGAAGTTAGACCTAAACTTACTCCGTCTCAAGGGAGAGGCAGAGGTCGCAAAGCAAACCCCAAGTCAACTCGATGAAGTTCGTCTCTTGGAATGTCAGAGGCCTCAACGGAACTGCTAAACAGAGGACTGTCAAATCAGTAAGAAAAAACCTAAAACCAAATATCATGTTTCTTCAAGAATCCAAACTGGACGAGAATAGCAGCACTCAAGTTTGCAAGCTAATCTGGGAAAACAGCAATTTTGCCTTTTGTCCCTCCTCAGGGGCATCTGGGGGTCTCCTTTGTTTGTGGGATCCGACAACTATTGAGGGGAGAGTTCTTTCAGTCTCTGATAGAACCATCAACATTTTGTTCACCAATAAAGTCACTAACCTCCAATGGATCGCCACCAATGTTTATGGACCAAACAGTCCTATCAATAGAAGATTGTTGTGGGATAACATTTTCGCAATGCGCAATAACTTTCCTGACTTTCCATGGATGCTCTGTGGTGACTTCAATGCTCCCCTTCACCTGTTTGACAAGCAAGGAGGCAATCCGATCACTAGCAGCTGCATTGAAGATTTCAGCGATTTTGTCAATCTCAACGAGCTAATGGACATGCCGCTCCAAGGATCCAACTACACATGGAGCAACAGACGGGTGGGCATTCATCACATCCAAATTTGGCTTGACAGATTTCTCTTATCCAAAGAACTCATTCCTATTTTTGGCGATGCCAGGCTTCATAGCCACCCAAAAATTGGATCCGATCACAACCCCTTAATTCTGGATTGTTCCCGCCCCCAGCAAATCTTCAAAACCCCTTTCAGGTTTGAAAATATGTGGCTCACCCATCCAGATTTAGGTCGGTGTATTCGACAATGGTGGCAGCAAAACCTTTGTCCAAACCCTCTCACGAATCTGTTCCTCAAACTCAAAGCGGTCAAGCTCAAGCTGAAATGCTGGAATAGGGAGGTTTTCGGCAACCTCTTTACCAAAAAAAAGCATCTGATGGATGAGCTCAAAAGGGTGGAAAATCTGATTCAGGGAGGAGATCAGAGGGTCAAAACTTTCATGGAAGAAAAAAGCCTCCTTTCAAACTTTCACAATGCCTTGGCTAAGGAAGAGTCCTACTGGAGGCAAAAATCCAGAAGCCTCTGGCTCAAAGAAGGAGACACCAACACGAAGTTTTTCCATGCTTCCACCATGCGCCACAGAGGCTCAAATAAAATCTCTGAGTTGACCAAGGCTGATGGAACCATTGTCTCTGACATCCATGCTATCAGACAGGAAGCTGTGCGCCACTTCCAGGAAATCTTAGGTCCTAGTGTTGACTGCCACCCCCGCACAACAAGTTCTCTGCTTCAGAACATACCAAAGTTGGTGTCTAACGATGATAATGGGAAATTGCTCCAATTCTTCACTGAAGAGGAGATCAAAGAAGCTCTGTTTGCAATGGAACCTGATAAGGCCCCTGGACCCGATGGCTTCCCACCCCGGTTTTTTCAACACTTTTGGGATATTGTGGGCCCTGATGTTGTTGCTGCGGTTAAATTCTTCCAGAGAGCCAAAAATATGCCGAGAGAAGCCAATTCCACCTTCATTGTTTTAATTCCCAAGTCCAATGATCGTGCTTCTCTCTCCGACTTCAGACCTATTAGTCTCTGTAGTGTCATCTACAAACTTATCACCAAAGTTATGGCAAACAGGCTGAAAGACATCCTTCCCTCCATCATCGACCAGTGCCAAGGGAGCTCGGTCAAAGGCAGATTCATTGCTGATGGAGTGATAACCATCCACGAATTGGCCCACTCGGCATCTAAAAATAAAAAACCCAGTATGTTCCTTAAGCTTGACATGAACAAGGCTTTTGATCGGGTTTCCTGGAAATTCTTGTTCGAGGTCCTAGAGAAGTTTGGGTTTCACAAAGAATGGATCAAGATGGTTCGTGAATGTATCTCTACTGCTTGGTTCTCTATTCTTATCAATGGTTCACCCGCTGGTTTCTTCCAAAGTTTCAAAGGCATCCGTCAAGGGGACCCTCTGTCACCCTTCCTCTTCATCATTTTGGCCGAAACCCTTGGAAGAACCCTTACTGCTGCTTGCAACAGTGGACTCATCTCCGGGATCAAACCAGCCTCAACAACCAATGCCATATCCCATCAACAGTTTGTGGATGATACTATTCTATCCTCTCATGCTTCTGTTCCCGAAGCAAAAATCATTAAGAACATTCTTGATTCTTATGAAGAGGCGGCTGGCCAGAAAGTCAATTACCGCAAAAGCAAGCTATACTTTCTCAATACTCCCATCCACAGGCAAAACAGGATTGCTGAGATCCTTGGGTGTATCATTGGGAGCCTTCCAACTACTTATCTTGGATTACCGCTTTTCCACGGCAAATCGGTCTCGGCTATGTGGAACCCTGTTTTAGATCGCCTCAATAAGAAACTTGCAGGTTGGAAAAGCTCAATGCTCAGTCAGGCAGCCAAAGCCACTCTGGTCCAGGCTTGCCTGCAAAGTATTCCAATTTTTTTCTTATCTATCTTCAAAGCTCCAGCTTCCATCTGCCAAAGAATTGAGCAAATTCAACGCAGATTCCTTTGGGCGGGAAACGAAAACAAGAATAAATTTTCACTTGTTGCCTGGGATAGGGTCTGTTCCAAGAAAAAGGATGGAGGACTCGGATTCAGGGACATCAAGCGGATGAACATGGCCCTCATTGCCAAGCAGTCCTGGAGACTTACCACCAATGAAAAAGTCACTTGGATTGACATCATCAAAGCTAAGTACCTCCATCAGGTTCCTTTTCTTGGAGAGCACAACCTTCCTAGCGGATCTCATTTCTGGAATGGCGTCACCAAAACAAGGAAGATCATCATGGAAGGCTTAAGGTGGTGTCTTGGAACTGGAATGACCATTCATTTTTGGGATGACCCGTGGATCCGTGACAAACCTCTCAGCCAAGATCCTCATCTTGCAGTGCTCAAGACGGTTACCGAAGCCACCTTTGGAGATAAGGTGTGTCATTTCATTAACCCAGGTATTACAAGACCTGAATGGAAACACCTGGCTCTTAATGGGCCTAGGCATATCACCGAGGTGCTCAGGCGGTTACAAAACTTGCTGAGGACTTGCATCATCCCCAGCTCTCACAAAGATGATTCCATGGTCTGGAACCTTGAAGATTCAGGGAATTTCACTGTTAAATCAGCTTACTACAGTCAAGAAACTCCCAATGATGGTCGGGACTTATCTAATCAGGTCTGGGTTCCCAAGATCATTCCCAAGGTCAAATTCTTTTGCTGGTTGGCCATCCAAAATAGAATCCTCACCACTGACAACTTGATAATCAGAGGGTTACTCATCCCCAATTGGTGCATCCTGTGTAAAAATGCCTGTGAGTCAACTTCGCATGTTTTTTTGGAATGTCCCTTCTCTCTTGCAGTGCTCAACCAGGTTCTTAACACCTTCGACATCTCCGTAGCCCTCCCTCATTCCATTCCCCTCCTTTTTCAACAATGGCCCCGGCCTTTCAAGAGCAATCAACTTAAATTCATGTGGCAAGCTTGCCTTCACATCTTCCTGTGGCAGATTTGGCTTGAGAGAAATGCCAAAATTTTCAAAAACCAAGCCACTGATAAGAAGATTGTTGTTGCCAAAATCTTGGCCCTTGCTACGGAGAATGCCTCTCTTGTCTCGTCTTCCAAACCCCCCCTCCTGGCCTTGAATCGGACCTATCAAAACTCTTCAATCTTTCCAATTTCTCTGCCACACCCCGTACTTCTGTTGACAGGTCCGTCATCAAGTGGGTCTTACCTCCTACTGGGTGGCACAAGCTTAATTTTGATGGTGCGGCCAAAGGCAACCCAGGAGCGGCTGGCGGAGGAGGAATTCTCAGAAATCATAGAGGAGAAATAATTTTGGCCTTTGCCCAGAACCTGGGAATTCAATCTAACAATATGGCAGAGGCTCGAGCTCTGCTCCAAAGCTTGATTCTCTTGGAAGGCTTGACCATCAATAAACTCATCATAGAAGGAGACTCACTGCACTGTATCAACTGGCTCAATGGGACTTTTGTGCCTCCCTGGGCCCTTGTTTCGATCTTCCAAGAATGCAAGGCACTAATCGGCATTTACCCAGAATTAGTCATTAAGCATCAGTACCGGGAAGGAAACAAAGCTGCGGACTGGCTTGCTAACAAGGGAGTTGGCGAATCTGACATTCATGTTTGGAGAGACTCCTTTCCCATTGGCCTAAGGGATGCTTCTACAAGTACCAATGTCTGCACAATGTGAGTGGTTGGCAGGGGACCGGGTTTGTTTGCTCATGGAACTGGTCGAGTTTTCGCGTCCTTTCTTCCTTCTTCTCCCCCTTCGGCCGCGTTTTGGCAACTGGTCGCGATATCGCGACACCTTTCACCGTTGGCCATGAAATTTCAGCATGTCGCGATATCGTGACACTTTTTCTCTCCGGCCGCGTTTTTGCAACATGTCGCGATATCGCGACACTTTTTCTCTTGGACGCGGTCTTGCAACATGTCGCGATATCGCGACACTTTTTCTCTTCGGTTTTTACAACATGTCGCGATATCGCGACACTTTTTCTCTTCGGTGCGATTTTGCAACATGTCGCGATATCGCGACACTTTTTCTCTTTGGCAGCGGTTTTCCATCATGTCGCGATATCGCGACACCTTTTCTCTTCGGGCGTTTTTCCAACTTGTCGCGATATCGTGACACTTTTTCTCTTTCTTGCAACATGTCGCGATATCGCGACACTTTTTCTCTTCGGCTGCGGTCTTCCATCTTGTCGCGATATCGTGACACTTTTTCTCTTTGCAGCGGTCTTCCATCTTGTCGCGATATCGCGACACTTTTTCTCTTTCTTCCATCTTGTCACGATATCGTGACACTTTTTCTCTTTGGCAGCGGTCTTCCATCTTGTCACGATATCGCGACACTTTTTCTCTTCGGCAGCGGTCTTCCATCTTGTCGCGATATCGCGACACTTTTTCTCTTCGGCTGCGGTCTTCCATCTTGTCGCGATATCGTGACACTTTTTCTCTTTGGCAGCGGTCTTCCATCTTGTCGCGATATCGCGACACTTTTTCTCTTCGGCTACGGTCTTCCATCTTGTCGCGATATCGTGACACCTTTTCTCTTTGGCAGCGGTCTTCCATAATGTCGCGATATCGTGACACCTTTTCTCTTCGGCAGCGGTCTTCCATAAATGTCACGATTTCGTGACTCCTTTTCTCTTCGGCAGCGGTCTTACTTCTTGTCGTGATTTCGTGACACCTCTTCTCTTCGACAGCGGTCTTACTTCTTGTCACGATTTCGTGACACCTTTTCTGTCCGGTCGTGGGTTTGCTTCATGTCGCGATTTCGTGACTCTTCTTTTCTTCTGGCTCCAACCTAGCAACTTGTCGCGATATCGCGACACTTCCTTTCTTCTGGCAGCAACCTTGCAACTTGTCACGATATCGTGACACCTTCCCTCCTTCGGCTCCGATGGCGCTTCTAGTCGCGATTTCGCGACATCCCTTCTTCTCTTGGCTGCAACGGTGCAACTTGTCGCGATTTCGCGACATCACCAAACTGGTCGCGATTTCGTGACACCTTTCCTCGTGTGGAGGTTTGCTCGCCCTTTGATCTTTAGTTCTTGGACCACCTCGGTCGATCTGGAATTCATGTAAATCCTCTTGTACAAGGTTCAGGGACCTTTCAACACCCTTTCTACCAATCAAA
>JAQPPZ010007900.1:0-13008 GCA_028583015.1 Wollemia nobilis
AAAAAAATAAATAAATAAATAAACAAAAAAAATAAGAAATTTAGGAAGTAAAAACCTCTTTGAGGCACTCCTGAGTTGGGTTTACATGAAAATCGGTTGTCCGAAATGTTTACCTAGTTGGTTTTACTATCATTGTTCAGTCTTGTCTCATGACCGTTGTTTCGTCTATTTTCAGATTGCACCTACCTTAGTTCAAATATTGATTAGCTGGAAATCTCAACAGGAGCACCTCGAAATGTAGATAAAATGGTTATAACAGGTATGTGTCTTTTTCATTCTCTGAATAATGTAAATCATTAGTATATAGTGTATATATCCTTGATTAGTATAAAAGCATGTAAAAAGGGGGAATCAAACATGGAAAGTCCTTGTCAGTAATGCCTCTGCCTAATTCTGCTCTAGAATGAAAAAATAGAAGTGCGCTGGAATAGGGAAGCACAGGAATAACTTGTTATATTCCAAAGTGCAGGATTAATCCATAAAGCGAAGGAATAAACTATTTATATTCCAGAGCGTAGGAATGATTGATTAAGCGCAAGAATAAATCACTAAGCATAGGAATGAAATTATGTGTAAAAATTATTTATGACATGTGGCTTGAGGTGAGTTAATTGGTCTAGAAGGAAAAATATAGGTCATCGACTCACAGTTGCATGTGATAGCTGGTGTCCATAACAAAAATGAGTGAAGTCACGGGTGGTAACTTCACATGCGCTGCCACATCATTATGCTGCAAGTTCTGAAGTAGTTCCTACGCTGCTGTTATTCCTGCTACAGTGATTGAAACCCTAAACCAGATGCACGCTCATACTATCCACCAATTTATAGAAGCTACCGAACATAAGGCAGGAAATTACGCCATGGGGGGAAAGAAAATTAGAGCCAAACCTAAAAATATTAGCTACTTGGAAAGTGACCCTACATCCCTGCAAATATTCGTTGATGGAGGATTTCTGTCGTTCCTACGCAAATTTGACAGCTATTTTGAGGGCTTGGTGGAAGAATTCGCATGCACCTTCCATAACAATCGAGTGCACATTAACGGGATGACTATCCAGGTAACTCCTGAAATACTTAGCCAAATCACTAAATTACCTCTTCAGGGTTTACAAATTGTAAAAACTGGGAGAAATATTTTAAATGACCTAGTTAATCAGTTTAAGGAAGAAGGGGATGGAGAAATTGAGTTCTTAATGCATAGAAATGTTTGTAAGGGGGTAAAAAGACCTAGTTTACTAGTCCCTTGGAATGAAGTTACAATGTGGGTTATGAGGTACATCACTTGTGATGGCCAATTTCTTGTTGTATCTGGCCCACACCTTCGTATCCTCAACCATCTATGCCATGGAGTAGTTAAACCAGAATGTAGGGTTAATATGCCCTTTATCTTTATTAGGAGTTAAAGACTATGGCCATCAAATACCAAATAGGGAAGGGAAGCCCTAAGAACCATGGGCTCATGAAACTGATTTTCCAGTATCACTTTAGGGGCAACCCTAGAAATTTTGACCATTTCTTTTTCCCTTGGGCAGAAACAAATGACCCTAATCTTGCATTAGAGGAAGAATCTACATAAAACCCTAGTCCAGAACCCTATGAAATCAGAATTTCTCCTTCTCCAGATGGTCCCCCATCTTCACGAACTTAGAAACAGCAAATGTCCACATATGGTTCTCAGTCAAAAAGAAAAAGGGTAACATTTGCAGATACGACACAATCCAGTGGGGAAATTGGAAGTGCAAGTGAACATGCACCTGCTCTAGAATATGCTCTTGAAACAATAGCAACATCTGTAGTTGCTCTAGAACATCCAAAACCTGCACCTGCTAAGAAGTATCCAGGGTCTACAAGGTTGAGAAGGTTTGCTAGACTTCAGAAAACTAAGAATCAGAGGTTTGGAGTGACCAGAGATAGAAGGGTAGTGGCTGGTTTAAGAATTGGAGTAGGGCATGGTCATATTGGGGCCTTGGATGAAGATCTGGAGAATGATTTTTTGGGAAGAAAAATCCTAGGGAAGGGGTAGGATGAATCAGAGGTAGATAGTGATCATAAGAATCAAGCCCTAAAAGTGGGACAGAAACGCTCTTGGACCAATGTGGTACATGGTTCTAAACCTGCTATTACTCTTCCTCCATTGGTAAGCCACTTAAAATTGAGAGTTAAATATGACATTCTCAACATTCCCTCATATATAATTTTGAACATGAAGGCAAAAGGGAAACACAATTTGGTGGGCAAGTATTCGAAGGTGGGCCTTCGCTAGATGGAAATTAATGGGCTGCATGGAGATTGTGGTGCTCCAAAATGGGTTCTTCATGATCAAACTTATTGAGGTAAGTAAAATGTAAAAAATTCTAGATGGAGGACCATGGTCGATGGGGAAGCGTAGCCTATTTCTTAGAAAATGGGATGTGGATTTTAATCCTCACACCCAAAGTCTCAGCACAATTACTGTTTGGGTAAGATTACCTCATCTTACCTTACAATATTGACTCGGTGAATTTTTAATTGCTATTGCAAATGGTATTGGTACCTTTGTTACCATTGACAGGGTAACCAGGCTGAAGTCCCATATGGTGTTTGCCTGAATTTGTGTTAATTTTAATCTAGATAGCAAGCCTCTAGAAATTATAGACCTAACATCCATAGTGGGTACTTGGAATCAAAGGTTGGAGTATGAAATTTTTTTTGCCTTTGTGATATTTATAAAGGGAGAGCTCATATCTCAAGCTTCTATCCAAAGAAGAAGAAAGATCCCAATAAGAAATTCTGGTAGAGGAATGAGAGTAAAGATGCATAGTAGGATAAAGGTACAGATCTCATGGTAGATAATCAGAAGCAAGTAAGCACCTCATACTAGTCAGCTATGGTGGCTCAGGAGGAACACATGGAAGATACCTCTTATAGATTTATGGTAGTCCAGCCCCCCTTGGAGCTGTGGAATCCCTTGAATTTACAGACCCTAACTCTTTTGCTTGCTTGAGAGGAGCTGAAGAGGTCGAAATAGAAGATCCAATAAAATTTGTGGAATTTGTGGAGGAGATACAATGGGTGAATCATGAGTGGGTACGATACGAGAGTCTAAAACCTCTAGAAGCAGACGTAGAGGTTAACCCTATTGACACGATTCTTACAAATCAAGACAAGCAAGATGAAGTTGAAAAAGTGTTAAAGGAAGATAATCATATCATAAAAAATATAGAGGTGAATCCTATAGCTCCAATACAGGAGGATTCTAGTTTAGAGGAGGTTTCGATGATGCCCTCAAGGGTGACTAGAAATTAAGCATAGAGAGCACCTTTGGATGTTGGCAAGAAACACATTGTAGGTAGACCCCATTTAATAGAGGTAAGGAAGAAGGAAACAACATCTGAGATATCCAAAGGAACACAAACTATCATCAATCTAGGTGGGGGAGGAAATAAATTAACAAAATTTAAAAATGAATATATTTCACGGAATGCACAAGGTCTCAACGGGACTAGAAGACATAGATTAGTGTAAATATTGAGAAGAGATAATCACCTAAAAATTTTGCTATTACAAGAGACAAAGGTGGTAGAAGAAAACTTAGCAATGGTTAAAGATGAGATTTGGAGAGGAGCAAACTTTGTTGCTCAACCCTCAATGAGCTCTTGAAGAGGAATGATGTGTGTTTGGGATCCAAATAAATTGGAAGAGAAAAAAATTATCTCAAATGATAGATTTTGTGCTATCCACTTATTTTCGAAGGAGGATAATTATCACTATATCATTACAAATATCTATGCACCCACTACTGTGGTTGGAAGATGAAGGTTATGGAGGGAATTGAGTGAAATCAGGCATGTCTTTATAGGTATCCCATGGATTATTGCAGGGGACTTCAATACCCATTTGTATCCATATGATAAGAAGGGAGGCATTGAAGGATATTCAGAGAGTATGATTGAGTTTGATGATTCTATAAATTTAAATACTTTTATGGACTTGGAGCTTAGACAAGCAAAGTTAACTTGGACTAATAGGCGATTGGGGAGTTAATTGATTCAAATAAAAATGGATAGGGTGTTGATTTCTTAGGAGACCTTAGTGTTTTTTGGGGATACTACTCTCACAACCCTCCCAAAAACTAGCTCAGACTATAATCCTTTGATTTGTGAAATAACAGATAGGATAAGGCTCTTTGCTACTCCTTTTTAGTTTGAAAAGATGTGGATCCTTCATTTCGATTTAGAGATCAGGATTCAATCTTTATGGAAACAAGATTTTTTTAGGGATAGATTGACTCAAGTAGCAAAGAAACTAATATTTGTTAAGTGGAACTTAAAACTATAGAATAAAGATGTTAGAGACATTATGGTTAAAAAGGTAGCTTTACAACAACTCATGGAGTTAGAAAAATCTTTGCATTTGGGGGAGTATTCGGAGGAAGTTCGGACTAGAGAAAAGGATCTTCTATGTGATTGGCACAATACTCTAGCATGTGAGGAGGATTTATAGTAGAAGAAATCAAGAGATTTGTGTTTAAAGGAAGGGGATATGAATATGAGGTTTTTCTATGTTCCAACTCTCAAGCACAAAAGTTTTAATAAAATCTAGGAGATCAAGATTGTTGATGGTTCTTCTACAAGGGATCCTTTCCAAATTAGAGGGGAAGCTGTTTGATTTTTCCAAGATATTTTAGGAGTGGATTTGTATCTAGATGAAGAGGTGATGAACTTGTTGTTAGGCCATATTCCCTTAAATATTATAAACCAAATAAACGACTATCTCCTCAGCCCCTTTATAGATGAGAAAATTAAAGAGGTGGTCTTCTTCATGAAGGGAGACAAATCTCCTAGTCCAAATGGGTTTTTTATGCTCTTCTATCACAAGTTTTAGCACATCATTGGTAATGAGGTCACCTTGGTAGTTAAGGAGTTTTAGACCTCTACAAGGATCCTGATGAGGCTAGGAATTGCCTCATCCATGAACACTTTTTGATACATTTTAACTATTTGACTTACCCTTTTTACTATGATTTTATGTTAATTATGGGAAAAATACATTATATAATGATGTTTGCATATTCTGAAATGACAAAGTGCATATACTCTATTTTACTGTTTTTATTGCAATTTCACCTATTTTTCAGTTAATTAATTAGTAGTATTATAGCAATTCAGACCTTGTTTGAATATCTGATGCTTGGTAATATTGTGTTCCTTTGGTTAAACTAATTCAAATGGAAAATGGCACCAAGAATTTGTCCACTGTAGCTGACTATGCAGGAAAATAGGCTATAACTATGATAGTTCCAGCCAGCTGTACATATATAGCAGGGCTTGGAATTAGTCACTCCAACACATGCCATTGATGCAAAAGGGTGTGCAAGAGAGAGGAGAAGTCAACACGTTACTCCCTACGCATTTGGACCATAGATCAGCAACAAACGGTCACCTTCCTGTTGTTTCATAGCAGTGTAGGAATAAGCGACGTAGGAATAGGGAATAGCGCAAGAACAACTGAAAGTGGTCAAAAAGTGATAAATCAGTGGAGGAAATTATTGGAAATTGACCAGGAGGTTGTCCCAACTCATCTTAACATGATTTTCTCAACAAATGCAGCCCAAAAATAATGAATGGATAAAGTTTTGACAAAGTAAATTCCTGTAGTCTAGGAAACAGTTATGTAATTAGTTGTAAATCCCTACAAAGAAGTAACCAAGCATATCAGTATTATATTATAAATAATAAAGCTCCCATATGGTCAAGCATATATATATATATATGGACATATAAATATATAGGCAATAGAATACCGAAATTAGCATAGAGTAAAGTTTCTTTGTAGCAGAACAGTAATTTGCAGGTTTTTCCTACATTATTGTAATGCATTTTTAGATTGAATAAAAAGGTGCAATCTTCAGTTTTCAATTGGTATGTTGAGGTTGATGATTAACAGATAGATTCTCTTAGCATAAATCCTCACCTTATTCTGGTTCTAGAAGCAAGGGCCACTTGCAGACCAGAGGAAGGCAGTTCCTGACATAATTTCTTGCTGAATTCTTGCTACAGCAGGTTAGCAGAATTTTGCCAATTTTCATTTCTTTAGTAGTTTTCAATATAGTTTTCAGCAGTGGACAACATTTTTTGTATTTACAGCAATTCCCAGATATTTTGTCATTTTGTAGTTTTACAGTAATTGTTGATTCAATTTTGCATTACACAACAATTTCCAAATATCTTGTCATTTTGCAATTTGGCAGTTTTTGTTGATTCAGTATTGTAGTAGTTGAAATTCCATTTTGACATTCTCCAGTTGATTTAATTTCATGCAAGAGTGTGTGTGTTTTAAATTCTGCACTTTACTTTTTTGTCATTTCAATTTAGCAACATTTCATTTTTTGTCATTTTTAGATTCTGTAATTTCATTTCCTGTAATTTTGTTTCTGCAAAAGTAAATAGGAGTTAATTTCAATTCTTAGGAGTTAAAAGTCACAACAAAACCCCCAAATGCTAACTGATCCACCAATAAAACCTATTCTTGGATAAACTAAACCTGCAACTGTGACACTTCCTATCGTATACAACCTCTAGACACCGCCTTGGATTGACACACATAATGATTAAATGATGAATGATCAACGACCCTCATCATTTTTGGTGTCATTGTCGAGGAACAAATGGTGTTGTTAGGAAAAGTGACACAAGTCAAGAATTGTGTTACAATTTTTGAAATATTGTATTTCAGTTTATTTACCGAATAGGCATGAATGCATAGGCCAAGAGACGAAAGAGGGAGGTTTATCAGAACTAGTTTTGAACCACCAAGGCATTCTTCACAATCAGATGAAGAATTTCCAGAGCAAGAAATACCTTCTTCACCAACTGAAGATTTGGATAGATTAGAACAAGAACTTTTGGTAGCACTCTCTGCTAAAAATTCCCTTAAGACTGAACCATCCACATCAAACTCAAGAAAGAAAATAACTATGGCAGCAACAACACCACCAGGTGGGTATGCTGATGATCCTCCTAGGACTTTTGAATATCCCATACGGTTGGATCCAGCTCTAGATGCTCCCATGAAAACTATTTCTCCATCCATATTTCCAATTTTTAGGGGAACTATTTCAGAAGATCCTGATCAATTTTTGTTTGAATTCAAAGTGTTATGTCAGACTTATGAGTACATAAATGATAATCATAAATTGAAATTATTTCCTTCCACGCTTAAGGATGCTGCTCTCCAATGGTTTATGAGTAATCTTGAACCTAATTCAATCCGTACTTGGGATGACATGGAGATTGCATTCTTGCATAAATATCAGGATTACTGTAGAGTACAAAACAGAAAAGATGAGTTGTTTCGGATCAAGCAAGAAGAATATGAGAGTTTAGAGGATTATCTTGATCGCTTTGCCTTTGTCCAAAAGAGATGTGGTCCTGTAGAACCTGATTTCTTAAAGCCTATCTTCTTAAGAGGATTGCAGGATGAATCTAGGGACGTGTTAGATTTAATGGGAAAAGGAGAAAGATCAAATTGACGTTGAAGATATTGTGGAGTTATGTAGAAACTATTCCCGTACTCACCAACGGAGAAAGAAATGGAATTCTGGCAATAATGACATAAAGGACTTGATGGAGGAAATGGCTAATTTAAAAATTGATATCCTTGTTCAACTTAATTCTGCATTAGGTGAGAGAAACACAAAACCCAATTCTACACCACCTTTGGCAATTTATTGCCCAAGATGCAAGAATAAGCATGCTTTACAAGATTGCCCTTTAAACAAAACTTCCATTTGTGGAATTTGTTCCAAGGAACATTCAAAAGATAGATGTCCTTTGTTACCTCACCTAAAATCTATCTTAGGCACCCAAACGGAAGAACTTAATGCTATTGGGCAAAGATCTGGTGGTGGCTATACACAATATCCCAATGCTCCTTGGTTTCCAAATTGGGGACAATCTCCTTGGAATATGAACATGCCATGGGGACATGCATAAGTCCCTGCACAACCTTGGAACCAACCTTGGATAGCTCCTCCAGATTGGTCACATCCTAGATGGATGAATCCACCTTGGAATGCAACTCATCCACAATGGACACAGCAAGGACAAATATGGGGACAACAATATTCGCCATATCAAGGACAACAAAGGTATCAAGGGTAAGCTCAAAACTTGCTACCAACTCCTAATCAAAATTTTTAGGGAAGAACACAACAAACGCAACCAGTGAAACAACCTCCACTTCCATCTCAGCCTGTGACTAACCTAAATAATACCAGAAAAACAACCTCTATTTATGAGGTTGAGTCTGAAGATTCTACTATAGTTCATGTACTTGACTATAGTAACATCCAACTACGTTCAGGGAAGGTTTTACTTGAACCTGTTCCACCCACCATTAAAGAAATAAGTGAGAAACAAGAACCTCCAAATCAGGAGACAATGCAACAAAAACAAAAAGAAGAAGTAACAGAAAAAATGTAGGAATCTTCTCCAGTAGCATTACCATACCCTGAAAGGTTTGATCATATTGATACTGCCCTGAATCAGAATTAGTGACATAACTTAAAAAGATGTCAATTTCTCTCCCTTTTTTGCAGGCAATAAGGGATGTGCCTTCACTCAAAAAAACTATTCAAGAGTTATGTATCAAGAAACCTGGTAAAAAGAAGGCCTTTCCTAAAACTATTTAGGTAGAAGGAAAATTAGCTAATTTATTGTCCGGGAAACTAGTTCCTCCTAAATATAGTGACCCCGGTAGTCCAATAGTTACAATTACTATTGGATTAATGCAAATTCCTAATGTGCTAATTGATCTTGGAGTTGCAATTAATGTTATGACTAAGGACACAATGCAAAAATTATAGCTCAAGAATCTCAGTCCTACTACCATAGTTTTGGAAATGGCAGATAGGTCAGTTGCTAAACCTAAAGGGATCCTAGAAGATGTAGCCATTGAAGTCTCTTCTTGGGAATATCCTGTAGACTTCTTAGTGTTGCAGCCTAGAAAATCAGTCAATGGATACCCTATTATTCTAGGATGACATTGGTTGGCTATTGCAACTGCTTTTATAGACTACAGGTCAGGGGAAATGACCATTTCTAATGGTGTTGACCTAAAGAAAATTTATTTGTATCCACCAGCTCAACCTTCAACTAAATTTTTTGGACAAATTTGGTATCTTGAATCTGATGAAGAACAGGAAACCATTGCCACTTTGGCTACAGTTGTAGTAAAAGAACATATTGAGGAAATCACTACACCTGAGAGAAATATTCGAGAATGAAACTGTCCTAATTGAAACATTACAATAAGAAGGACTAACTGATGATCAAACTCTTGTTCATCGGTTATTGTGGCAAGAAGAGGAACAAAATTCAGAACTTCTGTCATCCATGCCTAATCAGGAAAGATCATTCATTCTACCACATGGATGGCATCATCATCTCCTTAACACCTTCAAATGTCCTCTGATTCCACCAGGTATCATTTTTGAGATAGATTCTAGAGTATTTCATACTCTACAACCACATCATTGTCCATTAAATGCATTAATCAATAACTATGAAGCAGATAGTTCTATCTATCCAGGGATCAAACAAATTGAAATCCATCCAGGTAAATTTTTGAACATTAATAGCTGGCTAACTAAGGATCAGGAAACCAAATTATTTGTTGTCTTACAAAGACATGTTTAGGATTTTGCATGGAACTATAAAGACATGACAGACATTCATCTAGAGGTATGTACACATAGGATATACACAGAAAACATAAAACCAATAAGGCAACCTCAGAGACGCTTGAATCCTGCTCTAAAGGAAATTGTGAAAGAGGAAATTGAAAAACTCTTAGATGTTGGATTCATTTATCCAATTTCAGATAGTAAATGGGTTTCACCATTGGTCATCGTTCCAAAGAAAAATGGTAAAATGAGAGTATGTGTGGATTATAGGGAGTTAAATAAGGCCACACATAAGGATCATTTCCCATTACCATTCATAGACCAAGTATTGGATACCCTTGCTGGAAATAATTTTTTCTGTTTTCTTGATGGTTTCAGTGGGTATAACCGAGATACAAGTTGCCCTAGAAGACCAAGAAAAGACTACCTTTACATGTCCTTGGGGAAACTTTGCTTACAAGGTTTTACCCTTTGGTTTATGTAATGCTCCAGCAACATTTTAGAGAGTTGTTTTAGCAATTTTTTTTTATTTAACTAATGAAAGTGTTGAAATTTATATGGATGATTTCATGGTGTTTGGAAATAGTTTTGAATATGCATTAGAATAGCTTGAAAAAGTGTTGATTCACTGTGAAACATACCACCTCTCTTTGAATCCTGAGAAATGCTTCTTAATGATGGAGGAAGGAATTGTCCTTGGACATCATATCTCTTCTTATGGAATCAAGGTTGATCCTAAGAAGGTTGAAGTCATCAAAAACCTCCCTCCTCCACAAACTCAAATTGATGTACGTAGTTTCTTAGGGCACATTGGTTTTTATCGCAGATTCATTGCTAACTTCAGTATTATAGCAAATCCTATGTTTGCTCTACTCATGAAGGATTTTGAATTTGTTTGTTCTTCTTAATGTCAAACTTCTTTTGAAGACTTGAAGGAAAATTTAACCACTCCATATGTATTAAGAGGTCCTAATTAGGAGTTACCTTTTCATATTCAAACTGATGCTTCCAATACTGCTATTGGAGCTGTGTTAGGATAGATTGAAAATGGGGAACATTATGCTATTTACTATATCAGTAAAAACTTGACAGGAGCTGAGAAAAACTACACTACCACTGAAAAAGAATTCTTGGCTGTAATCTATGCTATTAAAAAATTCTGACACTATATCACCGGGTACCAAGTATTCATCCATATGGATCATACTACAATCAAATATTTAATGAATAAACCATTGGTTAGTGCATGAATTATTCGTTGGTTGATTCTGTTACACGAATTTGATGTTACCATAGTAAACAAGCCTGGGAAATCTAACGTAGTTGTAAATTTCTTGTCAAGAATACCAAATGCAGATACAGGGGAAGTTGTGGAAGATACCTTTCCAAATGAAAAGTTATTTGCTATCTCTGTACAATCTCCATGGTTTGCAGACATAGCTAATTACTTAGCTACAGGGAAGATTCCTTTTCACTTTACCCCCAAACAAAAGAAATAGTTAATCAAGCAAAGTTCTTCTTTTCAATGGATAGAGGGCTTACTATTTAAATGCAGTCCTGATCATGTTTTACGTAGGTGTATCCTCCAGGATGAAGTATATGATATCCTACGGGCATGCCATGATGAACCATCAGGAGGGCATTATTCAGTCAAAAGCACTATTCATAAAATCTTGGGAACCAGATATTATTGGCCATCTTTGCATAAATATGTAAAGAGGTACATTAGACATTGTGATGCCTGCTAGAGAATGGGAAAACCTACCTTTACTAATGAAATACCATTACAACCTCAAATAGGAACAAAACCATTTGAAATATGGGGTTTAGATTTTGTAGGACCCATTAATCCTCCTTCCCAAGGCAAAGTGCATATCTTGGTATGTACTGATTATGTTACCAAATGGGTAGAAGCTCATGCCTTTAAACATGCTAGAGAAGAAAAAGTTGTTGATTTTCTGTATTCATAGATTTTTCTGCGTTTTGGAGCCCCACAATCTATCACCACAGATCACGGACCCCAATTTACTTCCAAAATTATTGAAGCCTTCACTCACCTCTATCAAGTCAAACACAGAAAATCCTCACCTTATCATCCAAAATCCAATGGCCAAGTTGAAGTGACCAATAGGGAATTAGAACGAATTCTGACCAAAACCGTAGTAGTTCATAAAAGAAATTGGCTGGACAAATTACCAGAAGCTATTTGGGCTTACAATACCACTTGGAAATCTACCACTGGATTTACGCCCTATGAATTGTTTTATGGAAAAAAATTGCTTTTGCCTATTGAGTTTGAATTACTAACTCTTCAAACTACTGTGGAAGTAGGTATTGATCTGTCACAGGCACAAGAAGATTGTATTCTGCAACTTGATGCATTGGATGAACTGTGCATTGATGCACTATATCAGATGGAGATAATCCAAGCACAACGAAAGATGTGGCATGATAGTCACATAAAGCAACAAAAATTTCAGCAAAGTGACTGGGCCTTGTTTTTTGATTCACAATACAAGGATTTTCTTGGAAAGTTGTAGACTAGATGGCTTGGACCTTACCAAATTGAGGAAGTGTTTGACAATGGAGTTGTTCGTCTTACCCCTATTGATGACTCACAACGCAAGTTGGTGGTGAATGGACATCGTCTTCGTATGTACCACAAACCATACAACAGGGCAAAATTTCTCAAGCAAGTGGAAAGTTTGGATGTACACATTTGGGAAGAAAACACTTCTTCCATCCCAAATTCAGCAGATTGACACAAGATTTTGAAAAAAATAAAAATAAATAAAAAAACAAAAAAAAATAAGAAATTTAGGAAGTGAAAACCTCTTTGAGGCACTCCTGAGTTGGGTTTACATGAAAACCGATTGTCCGAAATGTTTACCTAGTTGGTTTTACTATCATTGTTCGGTCTTATCTCATGACCGTTGTTTCGTCTATTTTCAGATTGCACCTACCTTAGTTCAAATATTGATTAGCTGGAAATCTCAACAGGAGCACCTCGAAATGTAGATAAAATGGTTATAATAGGTATGTGTCTTTTTCATTCTCTGAATAATGTAAATCATTAGTATATAGTGTATATATCTTTGATCAGTATAAAAACATGTAAAAAGGGGGAATCAAACATTGAAAGTCCTTGTTAGTAATGCCTCTGCCTAATTCTGCTCTAGAATGAAAAAATAGAAGTGCGCTGGAATAGGGAAGCGCAGGAATAACTTGTTATATTCCAAAGTGCAGGATTAATCCATAAAGCGCAGGAATAAACTATTTATATTCCAGAGCGCAAGAATGATTGATTAAGCACAAGAATAAATCACTAAGCATAGGAATGAAAT
>JAQPPZ010007901.1:0-143493 GCA_028583015.1 Wollemia nobilis
TCACCTAGTTATAGTCTTAATTGAATTAGATAGTATACATAATTTTATTGATTTAGCCATTGCTATGTGAATCAATTTATTGCCTATCTAACAAAAGGATTCAACATATAAATTCTAAGGGGTAATAACCTAAATTGACAATCAAAATATCACAATGTAAAGCTAAGTATGAATAATTACAAATACCAAAATAATTTTTTATGCTATGTCATTAAGAGGGTTGGATGTAGTACTTGGAGAAAAATGGTTAACTCCCTTAGGATGTTTCAAATGCAGTCCTAAAGAATAAAATTTCAAATTAAAATGGAAAGACCAAAAGTATATCTTAAAAGGATTTCATGTTGCTCCATCATAGTTACTATATTCATATAAAATGGAAAATATGATTAGAAAGGGAGCATCCACAATTATCGTTTGATATTTTACCATAAATACTATACCACAAAGAATGTATGAGATAATAAAATAAATCAAATAATAAAAAATTATACCTCAATGTTCTAAGATCTACCCTTAGAAATACCTATAAAATGAGATATTGAGCATGCAATTAAAATCAAACTAGACATACCTCTAGTAAATGTCATACCATATTGTTATCAAATATTAGCCAAAATGACTTTGTGATTAATCAAGTAAGGGTTCAATTTGTACATGATTATCATGGTGAAACTAGTGCAATTGTAGATTTCTTAAAGAGTAACTTGGAATGTGTTAAAAATAGGATGAAGCAATAGGTTGATATTCATCATTCAGTGTGAATTCCTTAAAAGTGATTGGGTTTATGTGTGTTTTTATTTGTACAAGCAAACATTTCTTAAGAATAGATGATTTTTTAAAATTTATCCCCTAAATATTTTGGTCTTTATCATATTAGAAGGAGGATTAACCCTGTTGCATATGCTATTAAATTTTTAAAGAAAGGTATTTATATTGCTTATCCTATACTATTATTAAATATAACATTTTGGATATTTCTAATTACAAATTTACATATACAAATTTGTATAAAAAATCCAAATCAAGCTTGATAAAATTATAATAGAACTCAATGCTAATAGAAATTATCTTATAGCTAGATTAGCATAAGCATAATTACATATATCCTACAAAACATTTTTGTCTAAATGATGTTATAAATTTTACTTTTTATCATCATATATTTATAATATATTTCTAATGGATAAACTTGAATTTTATATTATAGTGAAGTTTGTATCTACTTATTAATCTTACTGCATTAGTAGATACAAACTTTGTATCTACTAATTTAATTTGTCTAAATGATGTTATAAATTTTACTTGTTATCATAATATCTTTATAATGGATAAACTTTAATTTTACATTAATAGATACAAAATTTGTTTGGGTGTTGGTTTTGGAACCACTCCATCAATAAAAAAAAGGTTTGTATCTACCAATTCAACTGATTGCACATGATTGAAATTCAAATGGATTCCATTTACACATACGAAATATTAAGCTTGTAGAGGCTTAAACATGAGTTGTAAACATAGAATATGAGCTAGCTCACCGAATACATGATTCTTTTAATATGTTATGCATGATTATTATTCATGTCTACTCGTATATCAAATTTAAAATATTATATCTTAGGTGAAATACAATATACTTAAGAAATATTTCCATGAACCATTCATGGTTGACCTTTCTACGAAGGTATTTACTAATTTTTTCTTAGTATTCTCTATCCACTATATTTCTATTACATACTTTACTTTATGTCATTTTATTGATAGAAATAATCTTCCTTTTCTAATTATAATTAGAATTTAAACCATTTCATGTCATTCAAATATATGCCATGAGTAGATAATATTATCTACATTATCATTTCCTTCATTCTCAAGATATTGATACTATTGATAATTGATGGAAATAAAAAATATTATATTCTTTATACAATTTTTAAATTTGATTTGTCTTTATCATTAACAATTTATGAGTCCCATTCAATTTAGTTTATATATTTTTTAAATAAAAATAATAATTCATCGAAGAAATGACACAATATCCATGTAATGCTTTATTAAATTTTATTATATTTTTCAATTGGAACACATTATCACTAAATTTAATAATAATGGTTACAATTAAATAATGGCCAGAATAAATCACGACACCAAGAGACCAGAAAATAATAGATAGAAAAATAAAACAAGGAAACAAAAGCCACTAAGCCACCGATGCAGCACCAGGAGGAGGAGGTGAATCAGGTTGGGGATAATACTTCCCCATAGAATAGGGGTCATCCGTCGGTGGGTTAACCACCCAAGTATCAGGAACAAGAGCAGCAAGAGGAACCATAATTCCCCAAGTAGGGGCAGGAGATCCAACCAACTGAGTGTACGTAGAAATCTAATAACCAAGAGTAATGGAAGGTGGGGGAGTCAGAGAAGCATGAAAAAAGTGATGACCCAGAGCTAGAGAGGAGTGAATAGAGTGACCTTGAGTAGGAGAAGGGCTCTGCCAACCCGTATGGCCTACAAACCGGGTGGGAGGAGAACCCCAACCACAAGCAAGAGACCAAGAACATGAACGTCTCTCTGGAGAGTGAGAATGAGCAGTAGAGCACCCATGAATTCTAGGATGATGGTCACTGCCAGAATACCAATCTCGAGAGGAACCTCCCCTCGATCGGTGGATATGGAGGTGGACCACTAAGATGGTGAGGACCAGAACCACCGGGAGGAACATCATGAGGAATTTTGGACATCATACAAGGCATTCCTCGCCAAAGGCTAAGCAACTCTTATAAGTGAGCAATGTCAAGCGCACATTTATCCACCTGAGCTTGAATCTGCAAGGTAACAATAGAGATAACAATAATTTTTTCATTGATTGAGAAGTCCGCATCAATAGGAATTTGTGAGAAAATTGCAACATTTCTAGATTTCCATAATTGGAATAATATGATAGCCCAAATTTTTTTTTTATAAGAAAGCAATTTTAGCAAGCCAATTAACCCTACCCCTAACAAAGCAAGAGTCCAGGTAAAAGACTCGGGGTGGAAAGGCTCAAATAAGGAGTGAATCCAAGACCAATAAAAATGAGCACGAGGAAAATACCAGAAAATATGTTTAAAAGACTCAGGATATTGATAGTTAGGACAAAGTCGAGGGTCCATAAAACTGATACGTTCTCCCAGGGGAAGACCTTGCTGAATAAAACACCAAAGAAACTGAGCCAACTTAGGTTGCAAGGAAGAGGACCAAACCCTTTTAAGATGACAAATCCAAACATGTTCAGAGCAATTAAGCCCCCACCTAAGATTGAGCTTAGAAAGAGCAAGAGAAAAAGGACTAAGGAGATTGTAAAGAAGCCGGGGGTGTAATTTTTAAAGAGTATCCACATTCCACCTCCAATATTTCCACCAGGCTCGAGGATCCTGAAGCCCAAACTTGTGAAGATAAATGTCAAGAACCAACTGTTGAATCCATAAAATAGAAGGCAAATATGCATTCTGCAATCGATATTTCATCTTGAGAGTGACCCAAGGCATCCAATCCCACCTATGAATGAGATCAGGGATACAATAGATACCTCTGTGAAAGAGGCAAAGAGCTTTAATTCCAGGGCACTCAGCCAATGGGATACCAAAATCAGAGAAGAGAGGAGACCACCAGATGTTGTGACAACTAATAGATAAACCATTATGGAACCCATCACCCACCCATTTGAGGTAAGTTTTAACAGATTCAAAAACCTTCCAAATGCTCTTCATAACAAAGGAGCTAGATATTTGCATAGGAAATGTGGTGATAAGAAGAGTTTGCAGGCCAATATTATACCAACAACCATGACCATAATGAGCCCCTGAAGAAATACAATGCTTGATAAGAATTTTCCATCAATAGCCTTGAAGACCCACTTAGCACAAAGGGCCTTGCTCTGACGATAAGCATCAATCAAACCCATGCCACCTTTATCTTTAGGAAGACAAAAAATATCCCAAGCCACCCGATGAAAACCTTTAGCACCAGAGGAAGAAGCCCACAGAAAATCCTGAAGCATATAGATAAGCTTATTATACGAAGCTTTTGAAGGAGCCCAACAAGAAGAGTAATAAACATGAGTAGCAGAAAGAATGTTGGAGCACACATGAAACTTGCCAGCAAGAGAGAGAGGTCGAGATATCCAAAAGGAGATTTTATTTTCAACCCTGTCCAGAACATACTACCAAATCTGACCAGGAGAAGCATAAAAAGCAAAAGGTATGCCCATAAACTTGAACTATTCACCTCTGTGAAGCCATTTCCAAGGAGGATTGGAAAGCCACAAAGACAAAATAGTAGAACTGATATGAAAACAAAATATTTTAGACCATTGAATGCTGGAGCCAGAAGCTTTGCAAACAATATCCAGGGAGACAATAATGTTTTCAATGCAAGACTGATCCTTGTTGATAGTAAGGAAAGAGTCATCAACAAAATTACCATTAACCAGCTGAGAAGAGCAATCAGGAAGATATATTCCCTCTATCAAACCATTGGAAACTTGTCGGGCCAATAAATAACCAAAGGCTTCAGCTGCCAAAACATAAAGAGACTGGGTGAGGGGGAAAATTTGTCTAATAGAGCGAAAAAATCCAAAAGATTCAGGCTAGACACCATTGATAGTAAGGCAAGCAGAAGTATCAGCAAAGAGAGTTTGGACCATGGCAAGAAAATTAGGACCAAAACCCAAAGCTTTGAGCATAGCCAGAATGAAAGGCCACTCAATCCTGTCATAGGCTTTTTCAAAATCCAACTTGATAAAAAGAGGCTTCTGACTAGAAACATGAGCCCACTCAAGGCCTTCCCAAATAGAAATAAGATTGTCAAGAATATATATGCCCTTGATGAAACCAGTTTGCTCAGGTCAAACAATATGAGGCAAAATATCATGAATTATCAGAAGTAGAGCTTTGACAAGAATCTTGTATGAAACATTTAGGAGAATGATAGGCCACCAATTAGAAATAGATTTAGGATTACCAACTTGAGGAATGAGCTTGATATTGCCTTTATTAATTTATTGACCCAAATATTTATTGGCAATGGCTTCTTGATAAACATGCAACAGGTCAGATCCAATGAAGGACCAGGAAGCTTTATAAAATTCATAGGGAAATCCATCTAGCCCAGGAGATTTATCATCAACCATGCAAGAAAGAGCATGGTGCAATTCATACAGTGAAAGAGGCTCATCACAAACACTACAAATATAAGGTAAGAGCTTAACAGGAATAACATCCAAACATTGTTGCAAAGCATTCTGGTGAACCTTCGAGTCCTGTTGAGCCTGAAACACAAGATTTTTGTGTTCCACAAAGGCCATAGAGATATCATGAGAAGATATGATCCTGGCACCACCAACAGAGATAGCTCGAATATGTTTCTTGGTTTTCTTGGCACGAAAGGATTTAAAAAAATCCTTAGAGGATTGATCCCCAACACGAAGCCAAATTAACTTAGCATGGAGCTAAGCCCCCCGGGCCTCATGAGCCTCCAAGAGCTTAAGTTGGTGATGGAGACCAGCCACCTGCAACTGAAGCTCAGAATTAAGTGGATCAAAGCTAAGCCGGTGAGAACACCATTGAAACTCTTTGACCACCGCTAAATTAGCCTTTTTGCGAACATCAACCATCTGTTTGTGAAATTGGAAAAGAAAGATAGTGGTATGTAGAATAGCATCATTCCACCACTAAATCTAGCCTGGAGTAAGAGGAGGATGTGGCACAAGATTCCAGATTCTATCAATACACCTAAGCGTGCCATGGTGGGCCAACATAGAAGTATTTAAGAAAAACTACGTACTTGGTACTTTGTATTGGAAACCACTTCGAGAGATATTGAAAAATATAGGTAAGTGGCCAGATAATAAAAACTAATCACAAACCAAGACAATGGATTCATTGATATCATTAAAACCAAAGGAATGTTCATCTATCAACATCACACGATCAAGGCATTTGCAAAATTTATCTTCTCCTGGGCGAAGATTTGTCCACATAAACCAAGGCAAAGGAGAAAATGATCGGCATCAAAAAAGAGGGTCATTTAAAGCCCAATGATTTCATAAATAAAACCATGCCTCTTTTTCACCAGCACACCACCACATAGGAAGGTGGCCAACCTTGTCCTCAGAATGCTCAACCATGTTAAAATCATTGCAGAATAGCCAAAAAGCAAGCGAAAGGTTGTCTGCTAAAAAATACCAAATAGCAATATGGTTGGGCCCATCATTAGGTGCGTAGATATTGACAATCCCCAATATGGATCCATTAATGTTGAATACCACCCAAAGTACATGGTGAGATGGGTTTTTGCAAACCTTCATAATAGCAAGTTGAAAGGTAGGAGAAATAGAAATAGAAAGACCACCTTGGCTAGGATCATGGTGGGAGAAAAAATGTTGAAAACCACCCACAATACAATTCAAACTAGACTGTAACAAAAAACCAATAATTTTAACCTCTTGTAAACATAAAATATCAACCGAAATTAACTCTTGAACTGCTTGATGCACCGAGAATTTACAAGAGGACTCAGTGAGACCTTGAGCATTCCATGAGAGAAAATTCATTGAGGAACTTTTTCCATACCCCCAAAGTCCTTTGGGCCATGTCCAGCTAATGCAAAAAATGAATTAGAAAACATAGACTGGCTGTCAGGAGGAAGGAAATCCTCAATAGTAAAGGGATAATGTTTGGCGTCATGTTCATCGTCAGATAAAACAACAAACCCCCTAGGTGGGCTACGTGAACGTCGTTGAGGTGTAAGCCTAGACGGTCCTTTTTTTTTAGTAGAAAAATTCTTGAAAGAGGTCACAAATGATTGTTTCCCTGAGGGCATAGGAGAAGCCTACACAAAAGAAGGGGATTTGGAAGGGCTGACAAAAATAAGGAGCCATAGCAGCACGCTTCCAAGAAGGCATAGTCTTCCATTCCTTCTACAGAGGTGGAGAAGAAGGAGAAATAGAGGGTGCCTCGAAAGGTGGTTCAACAACCTTACACACATTGTACGGAAAATCCTTAATCCGGTGATCATAGGCTTGGCACCGAAAACATGTGTTAGGCAAATTAATATAAACAATCCTCTACTCAAACCTAACATCAGCCATTTGGATATCCAGAGACTCCCAAAGATCTTTAGAAAGATCAACTTTAACACAAGCACGTGGGTATGGGCGGGGAGAAAAGAAACGAGGTTCCTCCATGCAAACCAACCGACCAATAGCTTTAACCAAATCAGGAATGAAGGCCCAAAGCTGAACAGGGAGACCGGGGAACTCAACCCACACCGGAACCTTCAAACTAGCATTCTCAGAGACTTTGAAATCCTGGGTCTAGGGAGAAAGTACCATAAGGGTGGTGCCAAGATAGAAACAAGAGGAGCGGGCAAAAAGAGTGGATACCATCTTAGGGTGAGGAAAGGTGAACAAAAAAAACCCTTTAGTCATATTGTGAATCCCTTGGATAGAAATACCCAAGGGCTCCCAATGATTCTTTAACCACCCAGAAAGAACATCCTGGGATGGGATACAACCAATAAAATAAGCAATAACAATATGTTGTTCATACCATTCCACTACGGGATTAATAGTATCAATAGAAAAAACAAAGTCAGGATCAGAGTTACCTCGTCGTACACCTTCTTGAAAAACTTGCGGGATCTTTTGGGTGCCATGAGAACCACTACCATTAACAATGGAAGGGTTATGGGCCATCATGGTGGACTTTAAACCACATAAAGGCATCACAATAGGCAAAAAAGTAGTGAAAGAACACATCAAGGACAGTTTGCAGCTTAATTTCAGAGTCTAAATTGACTCTTCCTCTCCTCTCTATTTTAAAATAAAAGGTCCAATTTTATTATATTTTTGAGTAAGTGTGGAGAGGTAATAATACAAAATTAAAATCAAATTTTATTTTTAATATTTGTTATTGGAGATTCTATTGTTTTTTTTAATCCAAAGATTTGAAATAATAATAATTAAAAGCATTATATTATATATTTTATTAATTATTTCAATATCAAAAGGTCAAATCAATATGTTCTTATTTGGATGAAATATTTTGTGGAAGCAAAAATATATTAAAGAAGCAAATGTTCATAAGTTTTTAAATTCCCTTATATGAAGTGCATCTAAAATATGGATGATGGTTATTCCTAAGTTGAAGCCATAATAAAATCTGCATTGTGAATGTGTATTTTTGTTGCATTAGCTAATGTTCACCTTATAAGTTGTTCCTTTTATTATTATTGATATTCAACAATGGACTAGTTTGATAGTCCTTCGGATCTAAGTATAAACTATTGGTACAATATTTGGTAACTTTTTATCCTTTTTTATCCATAAATAAATTTATTTACTTTGTTAAATAATGTAATTGACCTCATGCATTCATAGAGATGATGTATAAGCATATGTTATACCATAATAGGTGTAAATTACCATTACTTCATCCAAAATTGCGACTCCATAATTATGTCATAGTTTTATTTCAAAAGAAAAATATATTTTGAGAATTGGTTTTGAAGTAAATATTTCTTAAATTGACATAGTAGTTATAGGATTTGCTTAAAATATTATTTTTATTTTAGTAAACGAAACATTTATTTATTATTTTTCTTGTGATCCAATATTTTTGAGACTTGGTATTTTACATAGGAGGAACTATGCAATAAGGTGACAATATGACTAAAGGTATTTTTTGCAATCCAACTATTGATATGAAATGATATACAAATTTGTTCTTATGAAAGAAAAAATGGCAAGTATATTTATATTTTTAATTTTAAAGTAGGTTTTTGAAAGGGTTGCCCTTTCCCTTTTACATCAACTTAAAAAAATTGAGCTATATAGTCTATTTGGTGTCAATGCGATTTTAACCTTGGTGTGGAGTACATAATCCATATGTCCCAACCATTGAAGCAACACCTCACTAGCAAAAATAGCAAGTATATTATTTGAAAGGCTTATAATTTAATTGATAGAAAAATAATTAGAAAATAGATCAATTGATACTATTATTAAAACAAATAGATGATTGTAGGACACTCTCATATTAGAAGAAACACATTTTGACTTTAAGATTGTATATAAATTGAGATCAAAATTTAACCATTGCTATTGTCAAAATTGTGGTATTAATTCATCATCAACACTTAAATATTTTAATTTTTATTGAAGTTTAAGAAAACTAAACTAACCATAATAAAATTAGTAACGGTTAATATGTTTTTTAATTTTGTTAAAAAATTTCTTGCATAGTTATCCTAAAAATTTATAACTTAATTAAATGGTATAGCGAAGTAAATCAAACATGGTATCAAAACCTAGGTTTCAATTGTTAGGCCTCAAATGTAAAATAATTCATGTATGTTTATATATATACAATAATTTTAGATGTATAGATACCATAATGAAGGAGAGGATGGTGAGATGCTTTCCATGAGGAAAGGTTACCTTTTGGTGAGAAAATAGCAACTCAAATCCTTTAGGATAGTCACCCTTCTGCTAGAATAGAAAGAGATTCAACCATTAAATATCTAAAATTCTATTATATGATCAAAGTACTATATATATAATGACCCACTATATATGATGATCTAATCTTAGAGGCCATAAAAATATGATCAACATAATTATATAGTAATCCCTAATAAGCTATAATGCAAGAAGACACCAAGAAGGAGTGGGGTATGATGTTACTCTAGAACTAGATTACATTGATGAATCACATCATCATTTGAGTGGAGAAATGGTAAAACAATATATATTTAAATAGCCTAACATGGAAGTTGAATGTACCAACTTTTATAGGTCAACAAAGGAAAATGTAGGTACAACATGACTTATACAAATCAATTAGGATGGATAATTATTTTTTGAGACTATTAAAAAAATAGGGTTTTGAAAGGGACCCCTCAACCTTTTATAGAAACTCCCAAAAAATTGGAGAACCACCAAAAGGAACCACACACAAAGCTAGAAAACACCTAAAATAATGGGAAGACCCAAAGAGGCTAGAACTACTAACACAAAAGAAATAGAAATAAAAATAGAAATAGAGGGAGAGAACATCAAAAAAGGTCAAGAGGACAGAACCAATCTAGTTCTATACCAACAAGTCTACTTCCTTGATAACATCTCCCACCATCCTAGCAATTTCCTCTGAGTAGTTGATCGTAATCTTCAATGATACTCAAATTACATGTTGCTTAATCTCCATCATTTTCAGAATATGAATGATAAAATTATTTCATTTAATAGCTCCATCCAAGGCATAAAATTCCTTCACTAATTTATTTTTGAAAATATCTTGGTAATTGTTCAAAATTAGATGAAGGTAAATGGGAATAAAATCCTTCTCTAAAAGTTTCTTACACAGTAGATGTTTGTACTTCCTTGTGATACCTCTTCCAACCATTATGAAATATGGTTCACCACCCAATCCGATATTGATCTGATTCTCCTTGGTAGAAAGCTTCAAAAAATCATTTCTTTGGCCTTTGCAATGAGATGCCTTCCCTCTAACTCATTTTGCCAAAACCTAAATTTTACTAGATATTTGGTCATCCCTAAAGCCCAAGGAAATGGAAACAAATCTTCACTACCATCATTCAAGCCTCTTTTTTCTTCTTTAACAGAACATGGATCAAGAATAGGTTGATCAATAGTTGATCTTAGGATTTCTTTTGCAACCAAGCTGCGATCAAAAGCAAACCGTTCAAATACCAAGAGTGTAAGACCTTGGTGGATAGGAATTTGATATCTACCACCTTGAATGTCCAACATGAACTTCTTCATATATTGGAGTAAGAATAATGGAATTTTCATCCATAGGTACCTCTAAAGATGATTTAGGAATATATCATGGAAACTTTGGATGACATCATACATAGAATCCAAAGTGAAGTAATCCATTATCACTCTGGCCACCCTATCCCAGGGGGAGGAAAGGGCCTTCGCACTAAACCCATTCTCAATTCTAGGGATAAATTCATCAACATCCAAAAAAAACTTACCTCTTAAGAAATGAATACTTCTCTTTATTGTGGTAATCCCCATATAAAGGAAGACCTATCTTCCTACGAATAAGCTCAGTTGATACATCAAAGGACTAGTTACCAACTCTCATCCACCCATTATTCCAAGTGAGGGTCATCCATTTTGATAGGATTGGATTATAGTCATAAGCTTAGTGTTGAGGTGTAGGCTAGTAGAATACCTGTGTTCCTACTAATAAGCTCGGTTGATACAATTCAGAAGACCTCCATTCCGAAGACCTCCATTCCGAAGACCTCCATTCAGTAAAATTAGTAAACCTCCTCATCAACCAAAATTGATCTAGGTTCCACGTGGAGCTTGGAATGGTGAGATTTAGGACTTGACATCTTAGCTTTATGCATGAGTAACTAGAAACAACTCACCGATCCAAAACTCAGGATAATAGAGCCCTCTTTCACCTTATTTAGAAAATTACTCAGAAAGTTATATACTAAGTATTCTGATGAGATAAAGCCTAATATAATTATGGTCCATCCAATCCACTCGAGAACATGATCGCAACACCAAATCTCAGGAGCGAACAACAAATGACTCCAAAGCAACTCTAAAATCACCATTAGAAGGATTCCAAAGAATCTTCAATTTTATATATTAACTAGAGCAACCTAATAGTGAAAATAAAGTAGACTTTACTTCTTGTCTACCCAGTGGTCCATCTTGTGAGAGAAAAAAACCAAAAAGTCTAGGCCAACTGCTATGCACAGGCCACCATCATCACCAAAGAAACATTATGCACCCACCTCTCCCTCATGTTGCCAACACAACAAAAGAGAGGCTTCCATGATAGAGAGGATAAGGGCCATTCATAAAATATGAATCAAATTCTAGATGAAAGGCCAGCTCAACAAACCACTAAAAAACCATATACTAAGAGAATGAGACTTACGAAGAGCAAAAAATCTCCCCTCTAAGATCTATAATAAAAAAATAGAATTTAAATTTGGGGTATTAAAGGCAGACTAAACCCCCATCACCTAATGTGATCTAAAAAATAAGGACCATTTGGAATCATAAAATTTCTAAAATTTAACGATCTCTGCATGCTCAAAGCGAACGTTACTTAGGAGCCTCATTTTTAAAATCTGACTCACCTTTTGACAATGATAAATATTTCTCTTCATTGATAATACATAGAAGGTCCTCTGGGAAATCCCTGTACCAAACCAAAAATCTTGAACGAGATATCCCGAGATTTTCCATAAATTTAGTGATATAATTACCCTCCCTTAGCACATGAGTTATTGTGACATGACTTATACTCTAAATAATTGATTTTTCTTCTTCCATTAGATTTACCACCTTCTATATGGATTGAACATAACCATTTAGCATATTAATCACGTTCATTGAATCACCTTCAATGACCATGCTCGAGAACCCTAGGTCTAATAATAACACACCTTGGAATGCGGCTCTAACTTCCATAAACTGAGAGGTCTAGGATGATAAATTTTCTACATACACCACTATCAACTCTCCTTTACTATCTCTAGTTACTCTTCTAGCTCTAGAAATTCCATGAATACCTGTAGAGGCACCATCAAAATTCAATTTGAATTAGTCTCTTGGAGGGCGACCATTTCACCATACTCCTCAAATTTGGAGCAACCAGGCTTAACAAAAAAATTCAGCAACGCTTTTAACTGAGCCTCATTCAGAGAGTAAATATATCTATTTTTTTTAGGATCCTGAAATATCAAAGAAACATTCTCAATAACAATCCATAGAATCCTTGAACCAACATGACAAACGTCTCTTTTAACACTCTTAAATACACTCACATTTTTTTTTCCATACCCGCAAAAGGATATGGGGAAGTAAGAATTTCCACATACACTTGATACAGAGGGAAGGAAAAGGAGAAGACTACCGCCAAACACAGTCCTCTAGAGAACTTGGTATAACCCACTAAACCCCTAACTTACACAAAATTAAAGAGCATATCTCCTAAAATATAAAGCATCTAAGAAGCATGTGATTCATAGACTCCCAGTCCACTTCAAACAAAAAACATCCGTTCAAAATATTAAACCCTCTTTTGTACAAATTTTCAATGGAAAGAATTTTATTTTGCATTGCCAACCAAAAGAAAAAAATTAATCTTAGGGATTAAATTCTTCTACAATTTTTTTCCAATTGGGAATGGGATATCATCTTATGAGCCCTATAAATCATAAATTGATTTAATTGAATAGGTACCTTCATTGTCCTTGGTTCAAACCAATTTGTCTATAGCCTCCTCCATTCTCAAAAATTGAAATCAAATCTCATTTGAAAGTACATTCCAAGCTTACTGGATGTTCACATCCTTGATCAAACAAGGGAGTTGATAACAAACTTTATGACCATTTAGCTCCGAAATGAAATATGCCACATTTTTTAGAGGTTGAAATTCCAAAGGCTATAAACTTTACATATGAATGTGTTTGTAGCCCATTTAAAAAAAAACAATGCATGGTTTCTTAGCTACACATAGTGGTGATATTAGTTTATATACCTATTATAGTTTTGTATGATATTTATGCATTAAATGGATTCTTCAAGTTATTTTTCTCACCTCATTGAGTAAAATTATAGTACTTGGTTACTACAAATAGAAGGATTTCTTAGAGGTAATAATATCTAGTTTAATTTTAGTAATGAGTCACAAGAAGATCTTAGTTATCATCGAATTTTTATAAAGGAGGAAGCTCTTGGAATATTTTTCATGTTAATTTAGCTAGACGTATTTCCTTGCATAAGGGATAAAACTAATCCTCTTGATTTATGAACCACTTTTAAAGATATCCATGAAATAGTAACTACTAACATAATAGAAAGAGCTTTCCGATCTCAAAAGTTTAGATTTTACTAGTGTCAAAGACTACATATCTTACTTCAAAGTCCTATAAGCTAACTTAGCTACCATGAGTGATAAGGTATAAGGTGATGAAGATTATACCAAGTATATTACTTTCAATATTTCTTCTCCTTTTCATGTAAATGACTTGGTTCTTTATGTGGATGTGATGACTATAAAAGATCTATAAATTATTTCTCTTGAAGTTTTTTTAAAGAGATATATTTATTTAAAGTTGCAATTAAAAGTTATGGAGATTTTTCTCATACATAAGCTCATCCAAAGGACTTAAGATGAATGGAATCTAAGGTTCAATTTCTCAATGGTAAGTCTATGTTTTCATAGATGTCAAACACTTGTGTGTATTATAAAAGGTAAGGACACTCCATAAATATTTGCATTGCAATATTGAATAAGATTAAGATAAAATTCTTGAGATCAAAGTATAAGATTTTTGATGATGAAGATAAGAATACCAATTGTAAAGTGGAATTCCAATAGAGCATCCGTAATTGGGGGAGGTGTGACGTCTAATGCCTTCTCTCCTTTGACACACAATTTTAATTATGGAGAGGTTTTTACATGTGTGTAATATGATATTTTTAGGATTAGGATAAAATCATGAAAACATGACAATGACCACTATTAATGTAGCCTATTGGCATGTGTATATATAAGCCTACTAGCATTATTTATGAAAATCCTTTGGATTTCATCTATGTAATCCTGGAGGGCACCCTTCACATTTTATCCTTAATGATATTGGTTAATACGCCTTTATGAATAACATTGATGAAAGGGTGTAATTTATTATTATTTTATTGTAGTTTAGCCACAAATTCAAGTCAATGTTAGCTTGAAATTAACTCTCATTGGGATCTCATTATCGCTATAAATACCCTTAAATGAGTGATCCATTATATTAGTGTGTATTATATGTGAAATACTATGGGGTACCTATGAAACTCATCCTTTATTCCTTCTCTAAAATCATGCTAGTTATCTCTCTTAATTTCATTTTTTTTTTGTTTATCAATGTTATCTTTAGTGCATCCATACATCTCTTCTAGATAAGATCATGGACAATGTGTAGTCTAGAATATTTTTGGAAAGTATTATGAATTTTGACATCAATTGTAAGAGTTAGACATATATAAAAAAATATCAAGTATTGATTATATTTTAATTTGTAATTTTTAAAAATTCTATTACATTTATTTTGAAATTAATTTTTTATTTTATTGTATGATTTTTTCGGTGTCATTATTAAGGTATATGATTTTGTGAATAATACCAATAATATATGTTACTATTGATGAAGGTAGATAATAAAAAATGATATACATATACTTTATTTCAATTGGAATGAAATTATTGATATTAGGAGTAGAAGAATTCTTATTTTGAGTTCTATATTTTCCTACACTAAAATAAAAAATTCCTATAATTATCATATATATAGATCTTCCAGTTATTATCATTTATATATATTAGTATTTTTTGAAATGCTAATTTAGGCCTAATTCCTACTATGATCATTTATATATAGATCACTTTGATATTGCATTATTATTTTGAATTATCACAAGATAAAATTTTACCATATAATTTTTAATAGATAAAGGATACATTGTATTCTTTTGGAGTAACTCACACTATAAAAAAACAACATAAAAAATGAAATAGTGTACCATATTTTTAAAAACATTACACTTCGTCTTAGTTGGTCATATGATGGATAATTATAAAGGAATGAATTTATAAATTCAAATATTTATACTTTTTTTAAAACATCATCTTAATTTACCTATATGAATTAGTTTTGTTTATCAATTGTAATAGTTAGACATATATTAAAAAAACATCAAGTATTAATTATATTCTAATTTATAATTTTTAAAAATTCTATTAAATTTATTTTGAAATTAATTTTTCATTGTACTGTATGATTTTTTTGGTGTTATTGTTAAGGTATATGCTTTTGTGAAGAATGCCAATAATATATGTTACTATTGATGAAGGCCAGATAATAAAAAATGATATCCATATACTTTATTTCAATTGGAATGAAATTATTGATATTAGGAGTAGAATAATTCTTATTTGGAGTTCTATATTTTCCTACACTAAAACAAAAAAGTCCTATAATTATCATATATTTATAGATCTTCCAATTATTATCATTTATATATATTAGTATTTTTTGAAATATTATTTTAGGCCTAATTCTTACGATGATCATTTATATATAGATCACTTTGATATTACATTATTATTTTGAATTATCATAAGATAAAATTTTACCATATACATTTTTAATAGATAAAGGATAATTTGTATTCTTTTGGAGTAACTCACACTATGAAATACATGGATTCATGCCTATAAAAAATAGAAATTTATTTTCCACATGCAAAAAAGAATCACTAAAGTTGTTGATATTTAGAAAGACACACACCCACCCACATACACATAAAAAAACACCATAAAAAAATGAAATAGTGTGCCATATTTTTAAAAACAAGGAGAAATTATGTCTTAGTTGGTCATATGATGGATAATTATAAAGGGATAAATTTAAAAATTCAAATATTTATACTTTTTTTAAAACATCATCTTAATTTACCTATATGAATTTGTTTAACAAAATTATATCCTTTTATTTAAGATTATTGTTGTCTAAATTTTTGGGTTTGTATAAGCTATCTATTTTGAACATCTCTCTCTCTCTCTCTCTCTCTCTCTCTCTATATATATATATATATATATATATATATATATATATATATATATAGGTTTGAAATGATTGTCCTTTACATTTTATATTGATGATATTGAGCTATTTGGTACCACCAAGATTTGAATTTTGGTGTGGGCTACACAAATTGTTTACTCCAACTATTGAACCAAGGATATTTTGACAAAAAAAATCTTTTTTGAATATGAATGGACCTTAGCTTCATGCATTATAAAATCAATTGTTTAATAATAATAAGAGAAATTTAACTAAAACAAAGATCTACTTTTGAAGTGGATGAAAAAAAACTACTCTACTAGGGTTTGATGAAGAAAAATGGCTCTGCGGGGATGGCAACAACTTTCGAAGGAGGTTTGAAAAATTGGAGGAATATAGTGATGGCATCGGGTCCAGCACAGAGAGTGCATACTCATGATATTTTTCATCTAAAAATGATTGGAAGGAACATGATTTTCTAGTGCATGTCGGGAACTACTTGTTAAATAACAATGGATGTTTGGAACGATGTGAAGCCAGGCCAATTCTAGTGGTTCAACTAGACTCGGTGGTGTAAGATGTGGAGTATCTAACCAAACATACCCTTATTGGCAAATTTTTGGACATCCAAATTTCTCTCCCCTTTATGGAGGTTTGGGTTAGGAAGACTTGGAATCTTGAAGGTGATGTGGAGGTGATGCTAAGTGTGAACAACTATTTTATGGTGGTTTTATCTTGTATTGTAGATCATAATAAAGTATTTGAATGGGATACTTATTTCTATAGCCAAGTGGTAAACTTTCTTAAACCATGGCATGTGGGTTTCAACCCATCAGAGGAGCGGCCATCACAGGTTTTAGTATGGGTGCGGCTTCCATGGCTCCCGTTGGAATTCTATAGAACCAATATCTTGCATAAGATTGCCCTTTTGCTTGGGAAGCCAGTTGGAAGGTCACAACAAATAATGGATAAAAACGTAATCTCTATTGCTCATATTTTTTTGGAAATTGACTTAAATAATCCTATTCTAGATTCTATTGAAATACAATTTGGATCAACTACATGGGTTCAAAAACTTGACTATGAAACTTGAAAGCACGAGGATACGAAAACAAAAAAGGAAAAGCTCCAAGTACGATGCAAAACGGAACTAAACTCAACGCTAAGTCCTACGAATTGAAAATGCATGCAATAAGGAAAGCATGAACGAATTGAAACCCAAATGAAAATCCAATGCGGATAACAACCCTTTCTTTTATTGATACATTTCAGAATTCGGTTACAATTCGCCTCCTCCATTTTTAGGGGCGAGGAGCGTTAAGTTTGTTTCTTGGTTACATCCATGGGTAGCCATCCTTCTTCCGCATGCCCACATGTAAAGTGGGCGGACCAAACATCGCCGCCGCTTGCGTTGATGAGTCTTGGCTCTTCGCTGCTCCTCTAACGTCCAGACCCTATATTCAAAGAAACAAGAGACAGTCAGTAGCACCTACGGATGAGATGAAACATGCAATCCCCAAGCCTACGATTAGCGCATGCAAGGAATAAATAAAACGATAACCAACATATATCCAAATGATCTAAAAATTTGACAGGGGCATCAAGACCTCACAAAGGAAACACTGCAAATGGAACAGTCGAGAAATTCCTCACAGATTTGAATTCACTCCGGGGTGGGACGAATAGACCTACAACAAAATGCCAGATAGCACCGCTCAAAATGTCACATCTGGACAGCTCCAAATCTCCTGCAAAAGTGGGGGTTAGCTAATTGGGGGTATTTTGGGATGACCCAGATGGTCAGATTTCCCCAATTTGGCCTCTATCACCAGGAATTTGATGATGCCACCTGCATGTTAGTAAAGGCGAGAAATGATAGAAGCATGATAAAAATTGCTCAAAACGATGTGAAATTTTAATGACAAACTATCTAAGCAGCATAAGATTAGATGCAAAAGAAAATGACAAAAAGGAAATCTACCATAGATTCCTAATCATTCCTGAAGGGGACGATTAGACCTGCAGTAGTGCGGGGGGCACCCAAGGGCAGGACGCCCACCGTTTGGGGCCCGATTTCGGCACCAATCCACTTGGGATGGGTCCAAAATCTCTTGTAGGGTGTTGTCAACAAATTGGGTGGGATATTGTGGTCAAATGTTGGGTTTTGGGCTCAAGATTTGTCCTTCCAATAGTCACCCAATGACCTCCTCTCTAAAAGAGATCACGGATGTGAAAGGCACAAATCACACAAGGACGTATGGGGAAGTAAAATGACAACACTTCGTTGCTCAAAAATACTCCTCCTCTCTATATTTTGGGGTGAGAAGACTCACCATTTTATAGACCTGATGGTCTCTTTGGATGAGCATGCAGAGGCACCACTTGGCAATCATGCCTCTCCAGGGGAGGGAAGATTCCTCCCTGATTAGGGGCTTCATGACTGCCCTTGTAACTGCCTCTAACGCTCAAAAATGCTCACTCATGCTCCCATGCGATGAAGGAAGAATTAAGTGGCGGATCTGAGCTGCCATTTGTCAAAATTTGACTTTTTTCCAGTCAAACCTGCTATTCGCCCCACCTTGGGATGAATGCTGCTAATCGTCCCTAGGTGGAACGAATACCAGTTTGTATTCATCCCAGGGTGGGACGAGTAGAGAGCAAAGTGCCAAAAAGGTGTCAAATTGACCTCTGACCTTCCAAACTACTTTTGGGAGTGGCTAGGACCATTGTTTAACCTCTGGGGGCTGCCCTTGGGGCTGTGTGTGTCAATGCGATCAGTGTTTGCAGTCACATAATCAGATTGGTGTTGTTTTGGTGTCTACAGATGCCCCTTTTTGGGATGCGCTGTGCAAGGCACAGCGCCGAGCAAAAATAGATAACCAAAGCACTAATGATTAGGGTTTCTCAGTAACCTAACCAAATTTTGATGCCCCAAGTATGGAAAGGGCATGCATTCTTGAATCCTTGCTTCTGACGAGCGAAGGAACTTTAATTCAAGTGTTAACCTTTTTTGGTGAGGTGTTACTTGAGCTTGGACATTGATCAGTCATGAATAGGCAAAGGGCGCAACCTTTTATCTGTGGGAACCTTGAGTTCATGATTCACGAATGCCAAGTGATTGATCAGCTTGTGATTATTGCTTGTTTACTGCCCCAAGCAGGAGCGTAATTGTCTTTGTCAATGATCCTTTGAATGCATGCCATTTCCATGATTGGGTGTGTATTTGTTGATTGGTGACTAAGTGTGACTACCCCCTCAAGCGACGAATCGATGAGGGAATGACCAACATGAGAAAAGCGACGAGTCACTTGACCCAAGATGACTTGAGTAAGGGTGCCTTCAGATGCTTATCGTTGAACGTGTGTGCAGTTTCCTGACATTTAGACCTATTTTTGGTGGGTGTTAACCCTTTTGGTGACGCTTTTTGGGGCTAAAATTGGCAAAAATTCATCTTCCCGTGGAGCGGTCCGGCCATGGTGGCCTTCTTAGGGAGTAGGATAGTGACAATTTGTAACCCCAACATCTATTTTGGATGCCAAGAATGTTAGGCACAAAGGCGCCTTCGTTCGGCAATGTTATTGCTATTTTTGGTTGGGTTTTTAACCCTTTTTGGTGACGCCATTTGGGGATGAAATTCTCAAAAATCCGTCTTCCCGTGGAGTGGTCCGGCTATGATAGCCTTCTTAGGGAATAGGATAGTGAGGATTTGTGACCCCGACATCTATTTTGCATGCCCGGAATGTCAAGTGCAAAAGCACTCTCATTGGACAGTTTTATTGCTTGTTTTTGTGCCATTTTGTGCAGTTTTTAGCTATTTTTGAAATTTTTGCTCTGTATTCATCCCGAGGTGGGACGAATTCCTATTTAGTATTCGTCCCAGGGAGGGACGAGCACTAACTAGAGTGCTCATCCTAGGGGGGACGAGTACACGCTCAAAAAGCCTATTTAAAGGCCAAAACTGAGTTTTGGGCTCATTTGCATTTGTTTTTCTTGGCAATTTGGAGCTCTGAGGAGGAGGAAGTCAATTCTACGAAGTGAAGCGCTGCCAAATTTTTCTTGTGACCATGAGTTCACACACCGGATCGAGCGGTGGAGCCGAAGCGATACCAGTGAGTGCCTTCCCTCTTTATTATTTTGTGTTGCAATTTGAAAACCGCAAGTTGTTTTTGTCTTGTGTTTTTGTTTTTCTGGTTTTTCAAATTTTTTAAAATGAAACCCTAGTCTATGAGCACTTAGCTTAAAACTTAATTTAACCCTAGTTAAACAAAGATCAAAAGTTTAGTTTAAAACTTAATTGAAAAACTTAGTTTAGAACATAACTTAAAACCTTGCTTAACCTGAATTTGAACGAAGTTCAAAACTTAGGTGAGAAACTTAGGGTAAAACTGAACGTAAAACGTAGCTCAACCCTAGTTATTTGTTGTTTTTGTGTTTTTAATTTTCCAGTTTAGAGTTAAAAAAACCCTAGGTCTGAAAAATTATTTTGTGACTTTTTTTGTTTGTTTTTTAATTGATCAGTTAGAGTTAAAAACCCTAGAACTGACCAATGATTTTTTTAATTTTTTTGTTGTTAATTTATCAGTTAGAGTTAAAAACCCGAGATCTGACAAATTAGGTTTTTTGAATTTTTGTTATGTTTTTGGCTATACATTTTGATGCATTGTTGTATATTCATTGTTAGTGTTGTACAATTTTTCATTGTTTTAATGTGTTTATGTTGTTTTCTTTTGCAGGTTGTGAAGAGCCGGTACCGTGTGCCCATGGTTTTCACTGAAGCACGTGCGACGCTGACTTTGGCTGACTAGGACTGGCTTGATGCCCTTGGGCTCAAGCAGGTGACTCGGTTGGAGCCGGTGGTTGGGGATCGAGCCTATCTGATGGCCCTGATCAACCTATGGGATCCCGGACCAACACCTTCCATCTCCCAATAGGGGAGATGATGGTGACCTTGGAGGATGTCTATCGGATTCTTCGGATTCCAATAGACGGACTGTCGATCCGGATGACATCGTGGGATCGGAGGACAGCAATATTGATACGCTGTTTTGGGCATGGGGAGGAGTTGGGTGTGGAGAGCCCAATGGAGAGGGCGGAGGGCGACTTCCAGATGGGTGGCATACTGGTTCGATGGTGGCTAGAGAGGGGTGTGTTGGGAGTGAGGCACGCATTACTCATGGGCCTCATTTCCAACATGTTGCTACCTGACTCGTCAGGCATGAGGTTCCCATGGAACCTGTTGGATGTGGTCTATCGGCTGGTGGAGTGTTCGACGCATGAGCCTTTGATCATGAGGTGGGGACAGATACTACTAGTGTAGCTTTATGGTGAGTTGTACGAGGTCCATTGCCGGAGGTGGAAGGGGATTAGCTGCAACTATCTATTGTAGAGCTGGGCTTGGCAGCACATAGTAGTGGAGAGGCCAGTGGGGTTACCATGGATGACTCGGGTGGAGATGGTGGATAAGGATATAGGTTATGCGGCTCTATGGTGGTGATCTGAGGAGCAGGGATAGAGTCGATGGTGGGTAGGTGCCATAGGGCACTATGTCGATGCCTTCGCTCGGCTTGCTCCAGGGGAGGTGTTCTAGCGCCCTTATCGGGACTGTCCAGCTTGGCCTGAGGCTAGAGAGTGGCTTCGATGGGTACGTAGGGAGTGATGGCTGATTGGGTGGCATGGGACCGAGCAAGAGTTCTTCCCTTACAGCCGGGTGACACGATAGTTTGGGGTGCACCAGGGGTTGCCTGGTGAGCCCATGGTCTATCGACATCGGGGGACGAGAGGACTCTGGACCGGCCAGTCATCGTGCCACTGGGTGAGGATTCGGATACGGGGATTGATGTCCCAGATGTGGATGACGTCGGGACTACCATGGAGTATGACCAGTGGTGGATACTATGGTGATGGCGGGGAGAGGGGCCACTAGGAGGCGCGGAGGTAGCAGCAGGCGGGGAGGGTGCCTCGGCACCAGGAGATGATTGGGGAGCTCCGCTAGAGGATGCAAACATGGTGGAGGTAGATGATGTGGGTGCGGATTATGGTGTCCTAGATCAGCTGGAGATGCAGGATGCCCCGGAGTAGTGGGAGCCAGAGCAGGCTGTAGTCCTAGATTCGCCTATGCACCAGGCAGTGGTGGAGGACACAGAGGCAGGGGTGCATGCTGAGAATGCATGGTTGGTGGGGCTACTACGGAGGTGAGATGAGGAGCTAGGGGAGGCTCTGCAAGAGAGGGATCTCTTACGGGCTCAGCTAGTAGAGTGGGAGAGCGCGTGGGCTATGCACCACCGATAGGAGGGGGATACTGATGCTGCATGGGAGAGGGATCTCCTACGGATGTAGCTGGTGTAGCGTGATGATGTAGTAGCGATGTACCGTCGGTGGGAGGTGGAGTGGTGTCGACATCGGATGGATTTGGAGGGAGAGATCATCCACCTCAGGGGGTGGGTACCTGAGCCCTCCGGAGGTGGCTCTTCACGTCGGATGAGGGGCAGTGATACTGAGCAGTCAGCATCATCTCATCGCAGGTGATTGGATGAGGGAGGGGGTAGTAGGCATGATGCGAGGGCTAGCAGCAGCCACCTTGAGGGGTCCCATAGGACCCACACCATGGGGGGTAGTTCTCATCGCACCGATCCTGCATGATCATGGTGGTCGATGCCTTAGGCTTTAGGGATTTTTGAGCTTGTGGATTTTGTCGCGGGGTCATAGGACCGGTTTATTGTAGCCTACGGGCATTTTTGATGATATATACAGATGACTTTATTTTATTTATGCACATGTCATGATTTGATGTTATGCATGATGATTGATGAATATGGATGTATGCATGTTAAGTTATATTGATGGATGCATATGTTTTGATGAAATGCAAATGTTTTTAATTTATATGATATGCAAATGGAATGGATGAATTGAATGTGTGATTTTTTTAGGTGGTCGCACCATAGACTATTTAGAATTTATGGCTTTTTGGGCTGGGTGATTGCTGTGTGACCTGACTTTCTTCATGTATACAGGCTATTTTTGTATTTTCTGATGGCAAGGTGAGAATGAAAGACAGTAAGTTGGTTTAGAATGTAGGTAGGGTTTTTCGAGACTCAGATGTTTTAACTATCTAGCCAAGACTGTACTTTGATCTTACGAGACTTTTTAACAAGGTATGAATCGGACTTGTTTTTGACCAAGTTATTTCACATCCCTGTGTGTGCAATTGAGTTCATTTATGTGGTGTTTGTCAGGATACCACCAGTGCCAGATAGGTTGTCAACCAAACCTGTACTGAGGATCACCTGATTAGCTCCACTAACTCCTTTGTTGTATTTAGTCAGATTAATCTATGGTGCTGTCGTAGGATACCATAAGCTAGCTCATCCACATGCAAACATTGATCTGCACACAAGTTAATGTGACAGATATATCATCATGCGGGAGGTTTACCACCAGTGATCGATAGGCTATCCACCAAAACCAAGTACTGAGGTTTGCCTCATGACCTCTATCGGAATCGCTGAGAGTTCCAGGGATTCAAGTTCGACTCCCTTCTTTTCTTCAATTGTATTGGGATACTTGCTCTTTTGTAGTGATAATAATCATTGTTTATTTTTGTTTTTCTTTTGAGCAAGGGATTTGAATATGGAGTGATGAGAATCACTATTTTATGTGCTTTTCTTTGATGTATGCACTTTGGTTGTGATGTCAAATTTTTTTTGGAGTTTTGAATTTTGCAAATTTTTATGATGTTTTGCAACTTTTTGAGAACTTGGGATTCTTGGGGAATTGGGTAGGGAAGATGCTTGTCCTTTTGCCAACTCTCAGCATTCTTGGGGTCATTCGCATAGGGGGATGAGCAAGATAACCATTTCGCTTATGGTGACCTGGATTGCTTTGCAGGTTTCATATTTCATTCACACAACTTGGGAATTCTTATGTGTTTCAATTTGTGTTGGGATGCTACGTACCAAGGTGTGATCCAAGTAGAACTCTACCTTTGTAAAATATGTCTGACTTGGTACAGTACGTGGCTAGAAAGCTAATGACGACTGAAGGACGAAAACTCCTGATACATTAGAAGACGACTAACTATGATGTGGGAAAATAACGTGAGTGGCGATTATTTGTGATGAATTATTGATAGAAATGGAAAAAATGTGAAAAAGTGATGGTTTTGCCAAGTAATGGCAGTCTATGGTGTGTTGACCTTTATGACCACAAATGTGTGATGTATGGATGTGATGCTTAAGGCAGCTATACATTTGTGTTTTTGATGGATTGATTTTTGTGAATATGAAGATGAGATGCAGAAAGAGCTCGTTATTGTTGTGATGATTGTGAGTATGCGTGGAAATGAGATGCAAATTTGTGTTCTTTTTGATGATTTTATTGTTTTTTTTTTTTTTTTGACCAAGCGATTGTGGGAACCCTTGGAGCTTTGTGGGTTGACCAAAGGGGTAATGGGCACCTTTGGGGCCTTTTTGGGTTTGACCAAGCGATTATGGGAATCCTTGGGGCTTTTTGATTGGGCTGCGGCTCCTCTAGATATGGAATGGCCGCAAATGACTGATGTTCAAGGGTTCTAGTTCCTTGATTCCATCAAGAGAGGCTAGCCGGTATGTTCCAGGTCCTATTTTACTATCAATTACATAGGGACCTAACCAATTTGCCATGAACTTGTCCCTTAGATGGGACGACAAACTAGAGTTCTATTGGTTTTCTTTCAAAACCAAGTCACCAACCTGAAAGTCCCTCAGGTGAACTTTCATGTTGTATGCTTTCTTAAGTCGCTCTTGATAGATACGTAAATGCTCGAGAGCATTAACGCGTCGTTCGTCAAGCAACGTAAGCTGGTCTAACCGGGCCTGTCGTGCAGTGTCATCATCGATGAACTCTTGCATTGATATGCGTAGGGAAGGAATTTCCAACTCGAGAGGCATGACTGCCTCGGAGCCATACACGAGCAAAAATGGAGTTGCCCCAGTGGGCGTCCGAATGCTAGTGCGATAAGCCCATAGGGCAAGCGGGATCTGAACGTGCCAATCCTTATGATTGTCTGTGACTATATTTTTGAGGATGGCAACTAGCATTTTGTTTGATGCCTCTGCTTGCCCATTTTCCTGTGGATAATAGGGTGTCAAAAAACTATGCTGAATTTTGTACTTTGTGGTCAAAGCACGCACGTCTTTGTTCTTGAATGACGTCCCATTATCCGAGATTATCTTGGATGGAATACCAAAATGACATATGATGTTATGTAAAATGAACTCCACAATGCGGGGTCCTATCATAGAGGTTAGCGGAACCGCTTCCACCCACTTGGTGAAATACTCTGTGGCCATTATGATAAACGTGTGATGGCTTGACGATGCAGGGGAGATATTTTTGATTAGATCTAAGCCCCACTACAAAAATGGCCAAGCCGATTGGATCGGTTGCAAGGCCTGGGAAGGTACGTGTGTCAAATTAGCATGGTGTTGACATTTCATGCACTTCCTCACATATGCGCAACAATCTCGCTCTAAAGATGGCCAATAATAGCCCATGCGAAGAATGCGCTTTGCGATGGCCATACCACTGAAGTGGCCACCGCACGTACCATCGTGTGCTTGGGCGATCGCCCAAGTGGACTCCTGTTGGTCCAAGCAATGAAGGAGGATTCCTTCGTAGCTACGATGGTACAAAATGTCTCCTAACAAGACATACTTAGCCACTTTTTGCTTGAATGCTCATTTTGTGGCATGCGTCAATCCAAGTGGGAGGTTACCTAACTTGAGGTAGTCCCTTATGGGTGAATACCAATCCTGCTGATCAGAAGCCTCGATGGTATGAACAACCAATCCCTCTTGAAGTTCATCCCTAGCAAACGTTGAGCGGGAAAGAACTTGTAAGAATAGCATTGTGTTGCTATTAAAGGGAGTAGGGGAGAATAAGGACCCCTAGTTGGCATGATTCAGATGATCATGGATTCGAGAGAACATGTCCGAGGATGGTTCAATCTGGATCAAGTGGATTCCTGGCATCAAGTCAGAGCTTGCACGCTCCATCGCAGATTGTGATAGTGTTTTGACTTGAATGGTTGTCATATCACCAGAAATGTCTTGCGGGATTAGTGACCCTAAGGAGGCCATAGTGTCCACAAAATGATTCGATGATCGAGGGAGTGCCTCGATGTCATACCATTCAAGCTTTGCCAAGAATTTGTCCACAAGGGCTTTGTAGGCCTGCAGAACTGGGCATTTACATTGGAATACCCCTTTGACTTGGTTGACAATTAACAACGAATCACCAAAGATGTTCAATCATTTGATGTTCATGGTGATTGTTGTCTGAAGACCTATGAGCAAGGCTTCATATTCGGCATTGTTGTTGGTGCATGGGAAGTTTAATTTAAATGACAGAGGCATTGGAGCCCCTTGCGGTGTAAAGAATATGATTCCCATGCCACCACCTTGCTCACATTTAGAACCATCAAAAAATAGGGTTATGTCGGCCTGTGACTCAAGCTCATCAGAATCTGGTGATTCTGAGACATGGAAGACCCCATCATCGGGTAGTTCTATGACCAGAGGCTGATCATCTTCGAGAGGAGCCTCCGCTAGTTGATCGGCTATGACCTGACCTTTTATGGATTTTTGTCCAATAAACTCGATGTCAAATTCTATCAACAACATGATCCATTTCATCGTGCGACTACTATGATAAGTATGACTCATCATGTACCACAATGGATTCTCCTTAGACACAACATACGTCTTGTTTCTTAGCATGTAATGGCGTAACTTTTTGGTAGCAAACACCACTGCCAAGTAGAGCTTCTCAACGTATGCATAGTTAAGTTCATAACTGACCAGGGTGCGGCTAAGGTAGTAAGTAGCCTATTCTTTATGAAGTTCATTCTTCTAGGCTAACATGGCACCCAGTGCCACCTCAGTAGCTGAGATGTATAAGTAGAATGACACTCCTGGTCTAGGTGGTGCCAATACGGCGGTGAAGCCAAGTATTGTTTAATGTCATCGAAGGCTGATTGGCACTCGTCATCCCAGTGAAATGCTACCCCCTTGTGCAATAATTTGTTCATGGGTCGGCACTTGTCAGATAGTTGCGCTATGAAGCGCTTGATTGACGTGACCTTTCCCTGTAGGCTTCTGAGCTGCTTGATGGTAGTTGGGGGAAGCATTTCAAGGATTGCCTTGACTTTGTTTGGATCCACCTCGATGCCTCATTTTGAGACTATGAAACCCAAGAGTTTTCTAGATGTGATGCCAAATATGCACTTCTTGGGATTCAGTTTGACTTTATGCTCCATGAGGCGATCGAGGATCTTGCTTAAGTCATCGAGATGATCCGGGCGCAAAAGAGATTTGGCCAACAAATCATCCATGTAATCTTCCAAAGTCTTGTGCATGTAATCATGGAAGATGTATGTCATGGCACGTTGGTAGGTTGCGCTAGCATTTTTAAGGCCAAAAGGCATGACCTTATAACAAAATGTCCCCCAAGGCATTGTGAACGCCATTTTTAGTTGGTCCTCGAGATTGATACAAATCTGATTGTATCCCGAGAAACCATCCATGAGGGATAGCATTTCATGGCCCGCTGTAGCATCTACCAATGCATCGATGCTCGACAAGGGAAAATCATCCTTAGGACTCACTTTGTTTAGATCTCAAAAATCAGTGCATATGCGAATCCTCCCATCAGGATTTTTGATGGGCACCATGTTGGACAACCATGGCGGATAATCCACGCAGATGACAAACTGTGCATCCAATAGCTTTTGCAATTCATCTTTGACCATTAAGGCCACTGTTGGGTGCATCTTACATAGTTTTTGCTTAACTGGCTTGACTGTCGGATCAAGCGTTAGGTTATGCATGACTAGCTATGGGTCTAGTCCCGGCATGTCTTTGTATGACCATGCAAAAACCTCCTTCTTCTCTTTGAGAAGGGCAATGTAGTCGGCTTGCTCTTCGGGGGATAGACTTACCCCCAGCTTGATGACCTATGGATTCACTGGGTCCGAGCCGATGTCTACGTCAGTCGTCTCCTCGACTGACATGTGGGATCCATCCTCCAACTGGTGTGGAGTTGGGATCAAATGGATATCATTTGCTGGGTTTAAATCATCGTTAGGAACGTCGGGTCCCTCTCCAGCATGGAAGATATCCTGAGTTGGTCTAGGGGTAAAATGAAGCATTTCACCGAAAGGCCAGTACTCGGATGGGGATGGTGGTGAATTGATGTGATCCCGATCTATGGCATCTATGTCTAGATACAATGACTATGTTGGATCGATCGGGTTGTGGATGGGGGTGGTTAAGTCAATGGAGATCATGTTGATGAAATGATTTTGGTCTCCATTACCATGGGTGTGATGACTCAGACTTTTTGGATGCTCTCTGTGCTCTGGGTCCAGCTCTAGAGGTATGGGCACGAATGGATCGGCCCTATGTGCGGATAGGAGGATAGGGTCTGCCCTCGACACTGATATCATTCTAGGGTCTCTGGGTGGAAGATGTTCTCCGTATATCTGAAGTGGTGGATTCAACACTTGGTCCCATCATGCTGGGTCTACGTACCACTCATGCCCTGGCACTATGTTTAATTGTTCGAATATGTCGTTAATCTCCAAGGGGTATGGTCACTGTATTTGTCGCATGTGATTAAGATACGCCATCTCGGTTTCATCTTCATAATCACTATCGGAGATCCAAAGGCCTTCATTGGCTCCGACAATTGCTTGCGGCATTAGGGGCTCATCTTGCTCGAGCAAATTGATCTGGCCCCATTGTGGTTGTTTCGCTCTCTATGGTGGGGCCTGATTTTCTTGACGTGGCTCTTGCTCGATTGGAGCATCCAAAGGGAACATGGTCAAGAGGCTTTCTTGATAATCATCCATGGGAACCACTTGAGAGTGATTACTATCTGATTCGAAGGGATCCCATGGTGCTACCTCATATTTTGACTCATCCTCTGAAGATCCTTCCTGACATTGTCTAGACCCTCCTTGAAAATGAGCTCTCGAGCTTTCTCCCCTCTCGAGCGAAGGGAAGGGATTGTGAGGGTCAACAAGGTTGATTGCCATTAATGGGAGATAATCCCTCAATATATATGTCATGTTAGGGTTGGCATATGGATCTGATGCCAATCCCCCCTTGTTGCCTATCCCTAGGCCTTGCATGTTCTCCACCAAGATGTCCAAGGGTAGGGGGTGGTTGAACCCTACTCCTGACTTGTCATATGGCATTTGGTATCTTGGTTGGCAAAGAACACGTACCCCTTGCTCATATCTGCCTAACCCATATCCATGCCAATTGCATTGGCCAAGGTATCTCAAAGCAAAGTTTGGGTTAGACAAATAGTTGACATTTTCAGCAAAAGGCTCTTCATCTTCATCCTCTTGCGTGCATGGTGCAATGCCATGATCAAGGCCCCCATACACGAAGTTTGTCTGGTTCGGTGGGTGGCCTAGGGGAACAATAGTGCCGATGGGGAGGCAAGGTCTCCCCATGTCCTGCATGGACTCCAGTGTAGGTGTTGCTACAATATTCCACACCAGATACTCCCCTAGGCCCGTATTGGCCATTTCAATGGTGATTGTTGGTGGTTGAGGGGGAGGGAATGGGAGTTCTCCCTGAGTCCACTCCATGTCGGGTGAACTAGGAGTTTCAACTTCCATTCGGCTAGGCATCTCCTCAGTAGAGATAGTTGATACTGATGGCGGTGTCTCTTGAGGTTGCGCCTCTTCCAGAGGTTTCTTCCCTTTGTCCTTCTGTTTGGCCCCCATAGGTGGTATCATTGGTGGAGGGCCGGACGATGAAGATGGACCCAGCTAGGGTTTTGAAGAACTTGCTAATGGGGATGCCTACAGAATCGGACCCTATTTAGATGGATTCAATTGGAAATCCAAATGCGTTGATGGCAGGGTCGATTGCGGCATCAGCTGCACCGCATTACAATACTTGAAGGGTTCTAAGTCCATCGGGACTACATGCACCTCCCCTTCAAATGTATACTTTAAGCACTGGTGAGCTATCGAAGGGACACACTTCATGTCCCTGATCCATGGTCGACCCAACAAGATGTTGTAGGCCATCTCACCTTCCAAGATGTGGCACAATGTAGGTATAGTCTTTTGTCCCACCTGGATGGGTAGGACAATTGTGCCAACTGTCGAGCATATTGCATCATTGAATGCTCATAGAGTGTAAGTGGAAGCTGTGATGTGAGATGCTGGCAACTTTAGATGTTTCAATGCCGCTGTTGTGATGATATTACTGGATGAGCCAGTGTCTACCAACACCCTCTTATACGGAATCCCATTGACCCGCACGATAACGTGCAGGGGTGGATCCGCCATGTCATCAACCACTGATTTCACTTTCGTCTTCTCAAAATGTGATGACTGGCTCAGTGCATCATTTGACATGTCCCATGAAGTTGTTGAAAGAATTTGTTTCATGGGGCTGCAACTCGATGGCTTTCAATATCTCCATTAGAGCCTCCCGATGGGGCGTTGATTGTTGTATGAGCTCGTATATGGAGAGCCTAGCCGAGGTGGTCCTCAAACTCTGAGTGAGCTTGGTCTGAAGTGTGGCCACTGGTCTAGGTGGAGGAGGTTGTGCAAGGTGCTGTTGTGGTTGTGACGTTGTTGGCACCTCCCCTGCAGCTACCGTAGGAGCATTTGTACTCGGGTACCTCCTGTTTCGAGTCACTATACTGATCATCCCTACATACCCCTGCATGGGGCAGTTCTGTGTGACCTCATTAACTTGTAGGGTCTTTGCCTACGGAGCATGAGTAGGCAAGGGGTCTTTAAAGACCTCCATCTATTGATTGCTTGGTGCCACGGGATTATCCACTGCTAGTGTCTTGTTATCAATTAGGTCTTGTACCAAGCCCTTAAACTTCCAGTAGGCATTTAGGTCATGTCCCTGCCACCTATGGAACCTACAGTACAAGTCCTCCCTATACCCCTTAGGCTTGGGAGCATTGGGGTCTATGGTTTGAATCTCTGGCAGGTTGATCAAATTTTCCACTAACAAGCGGTCAAACAGGGAGTCCCTGGACTCTATGTAGGGTGTGTATTATCGCCTAGGGCGACGCTACTGACTCTATTCTTGCCTCTAATTTTCTCTATCATAGTTGCTAGGAGGCACCGCCTGATAGTTAGCCTTTTGAGGCTATGTTGCTTGTGCAGGCTTAGGGACATTGATAGCAACTTGATTGACCACAACGGGTTTCTGTTGCATGGTCCCTATTTTAGTGTTCTTAGTCCACTCTTTTTTCTTAGGTTTGGCTATCTCGCCATCCTATATCTTGATCTCTTCAATGATCCTAGCTTGCGCTAGAGCTTCTTCTAAGGTGGCATATTGTTGTAGCTGCAATAGCATAGAGATCGATCTCAAATAGCTCTTTGAGAACATTTGAGTGAGGTCGGACATAGGGGGAAGGTAGGGCAGCTTTGAAAGCAAAGTCCTCCATCGATTCCCATAGGCCGCCATGGTTTCTTCCTCATACTTCCTGAGGCTAGCTAAGTCACTTAGTGATGCCTTCTTCTTGGTGTTGAAGGTGAAGCGTTCGAGGAACGCATCCACTAACTGATCCAAGTTGTTAATGTTGTGCTTTGGTAATTGAGTAAACCAATCCGAGGTAGGGCCTACGAATGTGGTTATAAATGTTCTTAATAACAAAGCATCATTGTCCTGAATGCCGAAGCATTGGCTCAAGAATCTCGTCACATGCTCCTGAGCATCCTCCTCACCTCTAAAGGTTGCCAACTGAGGCAACTTAAAGTGTTCAGGGTAAGGGGGTGTTGGCACTGACGGATGCATAGGATGACTACGGAGCTGGCGTAAAGTGGGATTTTGGGGCCCAAAAGTTTTGGTTTCCATAGACTCCAGATGCTCTAGCAATGCTTTATATGCATCTGAGGATTTGATCTCTTCCTCTTTAGTTTGCTCCCATTGTGGGTTGTGGGAGACTTGAGGCCTATAGAGGGGTGGCCGGATAGCAACCCCTCCACCTTGGTAGGGCATTTTGGCCCGCTCTTCTTCTTGCTCATACTCCTCGTAGGCTTCCTGAGGAGTCTTCGGATGAGACCTATGACCCTGGGTGGGTCCCCGTGGAGGGTACCCATCGTTGTTCTAGGGAGTGGCCTCCCGCTCAGGTCTAGGAGGTCTCGGAGGTAGCACTTGGTAAGGTCATGGAGACCTATCCCGCACCAAGGGGTTGTGCCTCTCATACGGTTTCGCTCTTTGGGTGTGAGGGGTTGGAACCCTCTCAAGCACCGGGTTATGGAGCAGCTCATCTATTTGGTGCCGAATGCGCTCTTTGCTAAGGTGATATAGATGCTCTAGCTGTTGTTGGTCTTGCTCAAGCCGCATGATCTACGCTTGGTGGGCGGCATGTCTGGCGATTGCCAGGTCAATTTGTTCTACCATATTGAGCCTAGGAGGCCTGGATGCCTCTCCTATGCACTTACCTCGGTCATGATGATCCGAGATCTCAATAGGTTGCTTCCCTCTATCGAGGTTGGTGGCATTTACCCATGGCTCTGGCCTCAGTAGGTGATCATGGTATATAGCGGGTGTGGAGACGCATGGCTCCCATGCTGTATATTGCTCTTGAGGAAGGTAATGGTCTTCCTCGTGCTCCCTTTCATATGTGTGAAAGGGGCGGGCAGAGTTGGCTCACCCTATTTGGAGAGCCTTGCGCTCTGGGTTTTGTCTATTGGTTCTAATAGTGAGAAGGGGTAAAGGAGGGATGCCATAATCATGTGGCCTCTCCTTATGGACCCTACGCTGCTCTAGCACTTCATCACATGGTGGCCGCTCATATCGAGCTTCTGAGGAAGCCTTCTTGTCTATGTTGAGTGCCACGTGTAAAGACTCCTCCTGAAAGGGGGTATGACGAATGGGCGTGTCCCTCAAAGGGGTGCCTCTATAGTCCCATTCTAAAATGGAATGATGCGGACTCTCTAGTGGGTCAAGTCACCAAGGCGGGATGACCAAGTCCTTGGGGCTATAGCGGAGGTGACTTGTGCCCCCTTGTACACTCTCCGTAGCTTCCACCCTTGATTGGGCTTGGCTATGGGTGTACACCATGGTGGCACTTTTCTACAAGCAATGTAGGTTTTTATCTCGTCTTATGATTTTTGTGCTACACTAAATAGAAAAGAGCACACACACACAAGAGCAATGATTATCTCGTTTAAAGATTAAAAGTGTGTCCTAGACCTGGTTTAGTGTGTTTTGGTTTTTTGTTTTTTTTTTTTTGAAGGTTTTTGTAAAGAACGTTTAAATGCAGTATGATGGTTCTTATGACTCCCAAAAATGGTCGCCCCTTCGATATACCATTGCCAGGCCGATATACCAACCTCTCTATATACCCGCCCTTACGTGAGGGAAACTATAGGTACGTGAGAGCAGATGGTACGTGGAACGTAAGCGGTACGGAAGGGGAATCACCCTGTTTATGACACCTACCATAGAAGACTTATCCTCATGTGCTGGGAATCACCCCAACTACACTCGGTCATATTTCATCAGGATTTACGTCTAGCAACAGTAGCGATCGGGGTAATGGATGCAAAAAAAAACTCAAGCCAAGGTGGTGATGAAATCCACCGTTGGTCTTGATCAAGGGCTGGGGTTTTACGACCAGCTCCTTGGTGTTTAATTTACCACGTGATGTGTGGGGTTCTTTTTATTTTGCAAAAAGGAAACAAGCAAGCAGTAAAAGAAAACTTTCCCTAAGCAAGCAAGTAACCCAAAAAATAGAAAACTAAAAACAGAAAGTGACAGGAAAAGTTTAGAATCCCTACCTCTTCTCTGCCCAAATCTGTTGGCTCTGAGTTTCTGCCCTGAAACTACGTAGAGAGCTATTCATCTCAGGGTGAGATGAATAATAGAACTGAATTCATCATAGGGTGGGGCGCATTCCCATTCGTCCCTGGGTAAGACGAATTCTAGCTCTGTATTCGCCATAGACTGGAACGAACAACAGTCCCGCGTTCAAAAAAAATGATACCTGCAAGCAAGAGGCAAATTTTGATCAGATTTCTGATCTAAAAAAAGAACAGAGGACAAGGTCCCACCGTGATCGCCACTGAAAGCACGAGGATACGGAAACAAAAAAGGAAAAGCTCCGAGTACGATGCAAAATGGAACTAAACTCAACGCTAAGTCCTATGAATTGAAAATGCATGCAATAAGGAAAGCATGAACGAATTGAAACCCAAATGAAAATCCAATGTGGATAACAGCCCTTTCTTTTATTGATACATTTTGGAATTTGGTTACAATTTGCCTCCTCCCTTTTTAGGGGCGAGGAGCGTTAAGTTTGTTTCTTGGTTACATCCATGGGTAGCCATCCTTCTTCCGCGTGCCCACATGTAAAGTGGGCGGACCAAACGTCACCACCACTTGCATTGATGAGTCTTGGCTCTTCGCTGCTCCTCTAACATCTAGACCCTACGTTCAAAGAAACAAGAGACAGTCAGTAGCACCTGCGGATGGGATGAAACATGCAATCCCCAAGCCTACGATTAGCGCATGCAAAGAATAAATAAAATGATAACCAACATATATCCAAATGATCTAAAAATTTGATAGGGGCATCAAGACCTCACAAAGGAAACACTGCAAATGGAACAGTCAGGAAATTCCTCACAGATTTGAATTCGCTCCGGGGTGGGACGAATAGACCTGCAACAAAATGCCAGATAGCATCGCTCAAAATGTCACATCTGGACAGCTCCAAATCTCCTACAAAAGTGGGGGTTAGCTAATTGGGGGTATTTTGGGATGACCCAGATGGTCAGATTTCCCCAATTCGGCCTCTATCACCGAGAATTTGATGATGCCACCTGCATGTTAGTAAAGGCGAGAAATGATAGAAGCATGATAAAAATTGCTCAAAACGATGTGAAATTTTAATGACAAACTATCTAAGCAGCATAGAATCAGATGCAAAAGTAATAGAAAGGAAATATGCCATAGATTCCTAATCATTCCTAGAGCGGGACGATTAGACCTGCACCAATGCGGGGGGCGCCGAGGCAGGACGCCCATCGTTTGGGGCCCGATTTTGGCACCAATCCACTTGGGATGGGTCCAAAATCTCTTGTGGGGTATTTTCGACAAATTGGATGGGATATTGTGGCCAAATTTCGGGTTTTGGGTTCCAGATTTGTGCTTCCAATAACCACCCTATGACCTCCTTTCCAAAAGAGATCAAGGATGTGAAAGGCACAACTCGAAAAGGGTGTGAGTGTGAAAGTAAAATGACAGCACTTCATTGCTCCAAAATGCTCCTTCTCTCTATATTTTGGGGTGAGAAGACTCACCATTTTATAGACCTGATGGTCTCTTTGGATGAGCATGCAGAGGCGCCACTTGGCAATCATGCCTCTCCAGGGGAGGGAAGATTCCTCCCTGATTAGGGGCTTCATGACTGCCCTTGTAACTGCCTCTAACGCTCGAAAATGCTCACTCATGCTCCCATGCGATGAAGGAAGAATTAAGTGGTGGATCTGAGCTGCCATTTGTCAAAATTTGACTTTTTTCCAGTCAAACCTGCTATTCGCCCCACCCTGGGATGAATGCTGCTAATCGTCCCTGGGTGGAACGAATACCAGTTTGTATTCATCCCAGGGTGGGACGAGTAGAGAGCAAAGTGCCAAAAAGGTGTCAAATTGACCTCTGACCTTCCAAACTACTTTTGGGAGTGGCTAGGACCACTGTTTAACCTCTGGGGGCTGCCCTTGGGGCTGTGTGTGTCAATGCGATCAGTGTTTGCAGTCACATAATCGGATTGGTGCTGTTTTGGTGTCTACAAAACTCTTCCATTTTGTTGTCAGATTTGTCGTGAATATGACCACTTGCAAAGAAAATTCCCTATGTTTGTCTCGCTTGTGGCTTCAAATCCTAGGCCATATCGATATGGATAAAGTTTGGATAAAGGAAAAGCCCCGATAAAGGAAGGGGAACGAGATAAGGAAGGTTTTGTTTTGGTAAAAGCCCAAAATAGAGGACAAAGGGCAAACAAAGACCTTAAGGATAGCCAGCCAGATGCTCTACTCAATTGTTTTGAAATATTAGATGATATTGATTAGTGCATGGAGATACCTAAAATGTCGCTACCTGATGCAAATATAACAAGGCCAAATCAGATGTCTCTTCTTGAGGGGAAACTTAAGGAATCAGATCTAGGGGATTTAAATGAAGAATAAAGGGCTTTGGATCTGAGTATAGGGGATATGGTTGGGTCTAGCCCTATAAGGGAAATTTTTTTAGAAAGTGGTACAAATTTAGTTATGTCCTCTCCTACTCAGGAACTGATGCAGTCATCCTTGAACTACAAAACTCCTACGATGTTGGGATTGAATAAAAAAATAATTAAAAAAGGTTTTTAGATAAGAATATGAAGGTGTGTTGGAAGAAGGACCAGGATAAAATTAAGTTAATGGGGGAGACTTTAGTGGAGTAGGGCTTGGTGAGAATATTGGACTCCCATTTTTATAAACCCCAAAAATTATTATCCTCTCATGGAATGTAAGGGGGTTGAATAGCATCCCCAGACAAAAAGTTGTTCATGATTTGGTTCATGTGCATTCTCTAGATGTTTTTATTCAGGAGACTAAATTGGCTATTGATATTATGTTCAATATTTCTCCCAAGTTGTGGATAAGGAGGTAATGCCATTGTATTGGTGCATGTGGATATGCTAGTGGTGTCGCTTGTTTATGGGATTTGGTTAAGATATCCCCTATTACTTGGATTTCCAACAGATGGTCTATTTCAATGGTCGTGCATGATAATGGATCTGGTGAAATCATCCTACTTACAAATGTGTATGCTCCTATTTATTACAATGGTAAAGTGAATTTGTGGAAGCACATTTGCTTTGTGAGAATTTTGGTTCCCCTATACCCATGAATTTTGGCTGGAGACTTCAACTCTATCACTTGTCTAGAGGAGAAACATGGTGGGGTGGACCGTCTAGAGCCTTTTTCTTTTGTCTTAAGTGCTCATATCTAGGCCCTAAAATGGTTGACATCAAGCCAGATAATGGGATATTTACTTTGCACAATAGAAGGTGTGAGGAAGCTTCCATATTAGAGAGATTGAATAGGTTTTTGATATCCAGTTATTGGATGGGCAATAACAAAGGTGCTAGTTCTGTGATTCTGGAGGGTAGGGGATTTTATCATTGGTGTATCAAACTCTCTGCTTTGGAGTTAGGGCTAAAAAAGAATTCCTCATTTAAGTTTCAACTTATGTGGCTTTGTGATCCTAAGATTCATGATTTCATGCGAGGTTGGTGGACCACTAGAAAACCTCCTCATGGCACCACTATGTATTCCTTTATGAAGTGACTACAATTTGTGAAACATAAATTGAAGAGATGGACTAGACTGAATTTGAGGAACCTTTCCTTGGATAAGCTAGAAACTCTTAGGATTATGGAAGAAGCTTCAAGGAATATTAGATATCAGGGATTCACGAAGGAGCTTCTTGTTGAGGAATTTGAGGTTGCGAAAGACCTTGCTAAATGGGAACTAAGGGAAGAATTTTTTTGGAAATAAAAAGCTCGAGTAGATTGGCTTCAGGAAGGGGATATGAACACAACCTTATTTTATAACTTAGTTAAGGCTCGCCATAATGGTAACCTGATTACCTCTCTTGTTAATTCTCAGGGTGCCCTCCTCTCTTCTTTTAGGGATATTTCAGAAGATACTAAGATGTATTTTTCCTCTCTCTTCAAGGAGGACTCCCTATTAGATGATGAGAATGAAAAGCTTATTCTAAAATGTATTCCAGTGATTATTTCTAGAGAGATGAATGAGCACTTTATGGGTCCAATTTTCCTTGAGGAGTTGGAAAATGTTGTATTAAATATGCAAAAAGGAAAAGCCCCAGGCCCATATGGATTCTTGAATGACTTTTATCAAGATTTTTGGTATTTAATCAAATTTGATCTTTTGGAGATGGTCCATGAGTCCCAAAAGAAGAAACAGATGCTAAGGGCCCTAAATGCTACCTTTGTGGTGCTTATATCCAAAAAAGAGGGAGAAAATTCCTTGGATATGTTCAGGCCTATTGATCTCTGCAATGTTGTGTATAAGATCATCACAAAAATTATTGCTGAGAGGCTGAAGATATGGTTGAGCAAAATCATCTCTGAGGAGCAAGGAGGGTTTGTTGTTGGCTAAAAAATATTTGATGGGGTTTTTCTTGCGACATAAGCTATTAACTCGATGGAAACTTTTAAGGAGAAAACTATGTTCATTAAGTTAGACATGGCCAAAGCCTATGATCCGATCAAATGGTCCTTTCTTCAAAAAGTTCTTGCTACTTTTGGATTTGAGGAGGAATGGATTAGATGTGTGATGAGCTGTGTTTCTTCTTCCTTATTATTTATTCTTGTTAATAATGAGCCATCGAAGCTGTTTGAGGCCTCAAGGGGATTGAGGCAAGGAGATCCTTTATCTCATTATTTGTTTATCATTATGGCGAAAGGGTTGGGAAGATTGCTCAAGTCTCAAGTCATGTAGGGTCTCATTCAGGGGTGGAAGTGGGATAGTAGTTTGCCACCTCTTTCCCACCTTCAATTTGTTGATGATACTAATTTGTTGGGAGTTGCCACTATTAGGGAAGCTGGAAATATTAGTGTAGACACCAAAACAACACCAATCCGATTATGTGACTGCAAACACTGATCGCTTTGACAAACACAGCCCCCAGGGCAGCCCTCAGAGGTCAAACAGTGGTCTTAACCACTTTCATAGCAATTTTGTGAGGTCAAGAAGCAATTTGGCACACTTAGACACTTTGCCCAGTATTCGTCTCACCCAGGGACGAATTCAAAATAGAATCCGTCCCACCCCAGAAATCGATCCTCCCCGGTGGGACGATTTCCAAGTTTAACGAGCAAAAAGGCAAATGGTGCCAAGTGGCAGCCCAGAACAGTCAGTTAAGGACTCCTGCCTTGCACGCGTGTGTAGGTGGACAGAGGGGCCATTAGAAGATTGTCACAAAAGGCATTTATCAAAGCTCAAGTCAATGGAGGACTCCCCTCCCTCATGGGAAGACAAGACTGCCACATGGCACCTATGACCAACACATGGCATTTGTGCTTCCCTCCCAAAAGAGACCCCATGGGTCTATAAAAGGTGGGACTTTTCTCACCCAAAATAGATAGGTTGAAGGAGTTTTCAAGCAACGAAGTGCTGCCGAATTGAAGACCCACTTGCATCCCTCTTGGTTCACCTTCCCACATCCACCAATATCTTTTGCAAGGGAGGTTGTTGGGTGGCCTTTGGAAGCTCGAACCTTACCCAAATCCAACGCATGGACACCTGAACCTACCAATTAGCCGACCCCCCAATCCTAAAAGGTTTTGGGCCCATCCCTGGTGGATTGGCTCCAAAATCGAGGGCCAACGGTGGGAGGCCCACTTGGGCACCCCCGCACCTCTCAAGTCCTATTTTTTAGTTTTTGAGCACTTTAGATTATTTTTTTAGATTGCATTCTGTGTTACTAGGTCTGATTAGTCCATAGCTGCAATTTTGTAACTTTTGGTCAGATTCTAGGATGTTTTGTATTGCTTTATCATTTCGCTAACTTGAAGGTGTCAAGGTCAAATTCCCGAGGGTGGAGGCCAAATTGGGAAAATCCGACCATCTGGGTCGTCCCAAAATGGCCCCAATTACATAACCCCCCTGTTTGTAGGCGTTTTACAAGTCTCAGGATCCGACATTGGAGCGTGTCAGTTCGGCTTCCCCAACACAGAAGAAATCGTCCCACCCAGGGACGATTTACAGTCAGAAATCGTCCCACCTAGGGACGAATTCCAGTTGAAGGTAGATTGGCTGACTGTCTCAGTGGAAGTGGCCTTTTGGTAAATTTTATTACCTTCTGTCAAGTTTTGAAGTAATTTGGATTCACTGTATTCACTGTTTTAGGCAAATATTTACATGCATATTTCATTAGTTTTAGAGAGCAAACGCTTTTCATTTGCAGTAGGTGCTACTGACATCTTGGTCATTTCTTTGTTAGCAGGAGAAGCAGTAGAGGTGAAGAACTCATCGACATCAGCGGCGACATCATCTTGGCCCGCCCATTGCAATCGTGGGCACGCAAAAAGAGGAATCATTCAGTGATTGTAATCAAACTCTATTTGCGCTCCTAGCCCCTAAAAAGGGAGGAGACATCATTGTAACAGAGATCAAGGGATATTAATGAAAGGGCTATGTTTTCTCTATTTGATTGTGTCTCTTCCAATGTGTTTCTTTTCCATTTCATGCAATTTACATTTCTAGGACTTAAGCGTACTTAATTTTGAATGCAATCGCACTTGGTGTTTCCTTTGCCCAAAATCTCGTGCTTTCAGTGGCGATCACTTGGGACCAAGTGTTAGGCCCATGGCTCCAAATTCAAGATGAACATCGTCCACCTCGAGATCCCATCAGGACAGCAGTACCGAGGGAAGACCCCGCCTTCCTTTTCACACATAGAGATGAATTTGCACCTAGAGAGGATCCATTCGTGCCTGTTCCCGTAGAGCCAGATCCAGAGTATAGGGAACATATAAAAGAATCAAGTCATCACACCCGTGGTTCTAGAGACCAAATTCATTCCATCCACATGATCTCCATTGATTTGACCACACCCATCCGCAATCCGACCGATCCATCACGGTCATTGCATCTAAACATGGATGCCATTGACTGGGATCGCGTCAATTCACCATTGTCACCATCATAGTACGGCCTTTCGGTGAAATGCTTCATTTTACCCCAAGGACAACTCAAGATATTTTTCAAGCTGAAGAGGGACCCGAGGTCCCAAACGCAGATCTTAACTCAGCTGATGATATCCATTTAATCCCAACTCCACATCAGTTGGAGGACGGATCTCACATGTCAGTCGAAGAGACGACTGACGTAGACATCGGCACAGATCCAATGAATCCACGGATTCTCAAGCTGGGGGTAAGCCTTTCCCCCGAGGAGCAAGCCGATTACATTGCCCTTCTTAAAGAAAAGAAGGAAGTTTTTGCATGGTCGTACAAAGATATGCCAGGACTAGACCCGTAGCTAGTCATGCACAACTTAACGCTTGATCCGAAAATCAAGCCTGTAAAGAAAAAACTAAGAAAGATGCACCCAACAGTGGCCTTGATGGTCAAAGACGAATTGCAAAAGCTGTTGGATGCACAATTTGTCATCTACGTGGATTATCCGCCATGGTTGTCCAACATGGTTCCCGTCAAGAAGCCCGACGGGAGGATTCGCATATGCACCGACTTTCGAGACCTAAACAAAGTGAGTCCTAAGGATGATTTCCCCTTGCCAAGCATCGACGCATTGGTAGACGCTACAGCAGGTCACGAAATGCTCTCCCTAATGGACGGTTTCTCAGGATACAATCAAATTCGTATCAATCCTGAAGACCAACTCAAAACGGCATTCACAACGCCTTGGGGGAAATTTTGTTATAAGGTCATGCCTTTTGGCCTTAAAAATGCTGGCGCTACATACCAACGTGCTATGACTTATATCTTCCATGATTACATGCACAAAACTTTGGAAGATTACATGGATGATTTGTTAGCCAAGTCTATCTTGCGCTCAGATCATCTCGATGACTTAAGCAAGATTCTCGATCGCCTCATAGAGCATAAGGTCGATCGAATCCCAAGAAGTGCGTGTTCGGCGTCACATCTGGAAAACTCTTGGGTTTTATAGTCTCCAAGAGAGGCATCGAAGTGGACCCAAACAAAGTCAAGGCAATCCTTGAAATGGCTCCCCCAACCACTATCAAGCAGCTCAGAAGTCTACAAGGAAAGGTCGCGTCGATTAAACGCTTCATAGCGCAATTATCTGACAAATGCCGACCAATGAACAAATTATTGCACAAAGGGGTCACATTTCATTGGGATGACGAGTGCCAGTCAGCCTTTGACGAAATCAAACAATACTTGGCTTCGCCGCCAGTATTGGCACCGCCTAGACCAGGTGTGCCGTTCTACTTATACATCTCAGCTATGCGAGGTGGCACTCGGGCGCAATGCTAGCCCGGAAGAATGAACTTCACAAAGAACGAAGCTACTTACTATCTTAGCCGCACCCTGGTCAGTTACGAACTTAACTATGCATACGTTGAAAAACTCGCTTGGCAGTGGTGTTTGCTACCAAGAGGCTACGCCACTACATGCTGAGCAACACTACGTATGTTGTGTCTAAGGAGAATCCATTGCGATACATGATGAGTCGTACTTATCATAGTAGCCGCACGGCGAAATGGATCATGTTGTTGACGGAATTTGACATTGAGTTTATTGGGCAAAAATCTATAAAAGGACAAGTCATAGCCGATCAACTAGCGGAGGCTCCTCTTGAAGACGATCAGCCTCTAGTCATAGAACTACCCGATGATGAGGTCTTCCATGTCTCAGAATCGCCAGATTCTGAAGAGCCTGAGTCTCAGGCCGACATAACCTTATTTTTCGATGGTTCTAAATGCGAGCAAGGTGGTGGCGCAAGAATTGTATTCTTCACACCGCAGGGCGCTCCAATGCCCCTGTCATTTAAATTAAACTTCCAGTGCACCAACAACAATGCAGAATATGAAGCCTTGCTCCTAGGTCTTCAGACAACAATCGCCATGAACATCAAAAGACTGAACATCTTTGGTGATTCGTTGTTAATCGTCAATCAAGTCAAAGGGGTATATCAATGCAAATGCCCAGTTTTGAAGGCCTATAAAGCCCTCGTGGATAAATTCCTGGAAAAACTTGAGTGGTATGACATCGAGGCACTCCCTCGATCATCAAACCATTTTGCGGACACAATGGCCTCCTTAGGGTCACTAATCCCGCAAGACCTTTCCGGTGATATAACAACCATTCAGGTCAAAACCTTATCACAACCCGCGATGGAGCGCGCAAGCTCAGACTTGACGCCAGGAATCCACATGATCCAGATCGAACCATCTTCGGATAAGTTCTTTCGAATCCGAGACTATTTGAAACATGCCAACTAGGGGTCTTTGTTCTCCCCCACTCCCATTAATAGCAACACAATGCTATTCTTACAAGTTCTATCCCAATCAGCATTTGTTAGGGAAGAACTCCAAAAGGGATTGGCTGTTCAAACTGTCGAGGTATCCGATCAACAGGTCTGGTATTTACCCATAAGAGACTACCTCAAGTTAGGTAATCTACCCTTTGGATTGACGCAAGCCGCAAAACGAACATTCAAACAGAAAGCGGCAAAATATGTCTTGATAGGAGACATTTTGTATCGTCGCAGCTACGACGGAATTCTTCTTCGTTGCTTGGACCAGCAAGAGTCCACTTGGGCAGTCACCCAAGCGCATGACGGTACATGTGGCGGCCACTTCAGTGGTATGGCCATTGCAAAGCGCATTCTTCGCATGGGCTATTATTGGCCATATTTAGAGCGAGATTGTTGCGCGTATGTCAAGAGGTGCGTAAAATGTCAACATCATGCCAATTTAATGCACGCACCTTCCTAGGCCCTACAGACAGTCCAGTCTGCTTGGCCATTTTCGTAGTGGGGCCTCGATCTAATCGGAAAGATCTCCCCTACATCGTCAGGCCGTCACACGTTTATCATAACGGCCACATAATATTTTACCAAATGGGTGGAAGCAATTCCGTTAACCTCTACGATAGGACCCCGCATTGCGGAGTTCATTTTGCATTACATCATATGTCGTTTTGGTATTCCATCCAAAATAATCTCGGATAATGGGCCATCATTCAAGAACAAAGACATGCGTGCTTTAACCACAAAGTACAAAATTCAGCACAACTTTTCAACACCCTATTATCCGCAAGCAAATGGGCAAGCAGAGGCGTCAAACAAAACGCTAGTCGCCATCCTTAAAAAGACCGTCGCAGACAGTCATAAGGATTGGCACATACAAATCCCACTTGCCCTTTGGGCTTATCGCACTAGCATTCGGACGCCCACTGGGGCAACTCCGTTTTCACTAGTGTATGGCTCAGAGGCAGTAATGCCTCTCGAGTTGGAAATTCCTTCCCTCCGCATATCAATGCAGGAATTCATCGATGATGACACTGCACGGCAGGCCCGATTAGACCAACTTACGTTGCTTGATGAAAGACGCGTTAATGCTCTCGAGCACTTACGTATCTATCAAGAGCGGCTTAAGAGAGCTTACAACATGAAAGTTCACCTAAGAGACTTTCGGGTTGGTGATTCGGTTCTGAAGGAAAACCAACAAAACTCTAATTTGCCGTCCCATATGAGAGACAAATTCGTGGCAAATTGGCTAGGTCCTTATGTCATTGATAGCAAAATAGGACCAGGAACGTACAGGCTAGCTTCTCTTGACGGTATCAAGGAAACAGAACCCTTGAATATCAGTCATTTGCGACCATTTCATATCTAAGAAAGCCATGTACCAAAAAAAAAAAAAAAAACAACAAAATCAAACAACCAAAAAGCTCCAAGGATTATCGCAATCTCTTGGTCAACCCAAAAAGCTCCAAGGATTATCGCAATCTCTTGGTCAACCCAAAAAGCTCCAAGGATTATCGCAATCTCTTGGTCAACCCAAAAAGCTCCAAGGATTATCGCAATCTCTTGGTCAACCCAAAAAGCTCCAAGGATTATCGCAATCTCTTGGTCAACCAAAAAGCTCCAAGGATTATCGCAATCTCTTGGTCAATCCAAAAAGCTCCAAGGATTATCGCAATCTCTTGGTCAACCAAAAAGCTCCAAGGATTATCACAATCTCTTGGTCACCCAAAAAGCTCCAAGGATTATCGCAATCTCTTGGTCAATACAAAAAGCTCCAAGGATTATCGCAATCTCTTGGTCAACCCAAAAAGCTCCAACGATTATCGCAATCGCTTGGTCAAAAAAAAATCAAGAAATTCAACAAAAACAAAACAACAAAAATCATCAAAAACAACAAAGATTTGCATCTCAATTCTAGGCATACTCAAATTCATCAAAAAAAACATATTCTCGCACCTCATCTTCACCTTCACCAAAAAACCATCAAAATTACAAAAAAGTTGCATTAGATTGCATCCATACATTGCATATTTGTGGTCGAGGAAAGGACCATAGCAATTGCTCGAAGAATCTTGTTCCAACCTCCATTTTACAAAAACAACAAAAACACCAAGCATAACTTTTACCACACTAAAGTCAGTGGTCTGGGAATGTACCAAGAGTTTTAGTGATTCAGTCATCATTTTCCTCTTTAGCCATGTAGTGTACCAAGTCGAACATATTTTACGAAGGTAGAGTCATACTTGAAATACACCTTGTTACGTAACATCCCAACACAAATCAAAACACTAAAATTCCCAAAATTGTGTGAACGAAAGACGAAACCTCCAAAATAATCTAGGTCACCACAAGCGAAACGGTTATCTTGCTCATCCCCCCGTGCGAATGACCCCTAGAATGCTGAGAGTTGGCAAAAGGACAAGCATCCTCCCTACCCAATTCCCTAAGAATCCCTAAAGTTCTCAATAGTTGCAAAACACAAAAATTTGCAAAATGTCAAAACTCCAAATTTGACAAACTATAGTGCACACATCAAAATGCACAAACAACAGTGATTTTCATCACTCCATATCCCCAATCCCTTGCTCAAAAGAAAAACAAATCAAAATAAATAGTGATCTCATCACTACAATGAGCAAGTATCCCAATACAATTGAAGAAAAGAAGGGAGTTGACCTTGAATCCCTGGAACTCTCAACATTCTATAGGTCATAAGGCAAGCTTCAGTACCAATTTGGTTGATAGCCTATCGTAATGATAAACCTCCCGCATGACGATATATCTGTCACATTAACTTGCGTACGGATCAATGTTTGCATGTGGATGAGCTAGCTTATGGCATCCTGGATTACACCGCAGATTAATCTTAGTACATACAACAAAGGAATTAGTGGAGCTAATTAGGTGATCCTCGGTATAGGTTCGGTTGAAAGCCCATCTGGCACTGGCGGTATCCTGACAAATACCACATAAATGAACTCAATTGCACACACAGGGATGTGAAATAACTTGGTCAAAAACAAGTCCGATTCATACCTTGTTCAAAAGTCTTGTAAGATAAAGTACGGTCATGGCTAGTGAGTTAAAACCGTCTGAGTCTCAAAAAACCTTAGCTACATTTCTAAACCAACTGCGCTACTTTTCATCCTTACAATACCATCAAAAAAATACAAAAAAAGAAAAACCACATGTATACATACAAAGTCATGCATCACAACAATCGCCTAAAAACAAAATAACAGAGTTCTAAACAATCCTTGGTGCCATAGCCAAACATCACAAACCCCATTCATCCATTTCATATCTGCATATCACATATAAATCAAAACCATTTGCATTCATCATAGCATATGCATCCATCAAAATAAATCAACATGCATACATCCATATTCATCAACCATCATGCACAAGATCAAAGAAAATCAAAACAACAAAAACAACAAATAAATGCAACACAAAAACAAAAAGCAATAAACATTGCCAGACACAAGTGCTCTTGCACTTAACCTCTTGGCATAGAAAAACTGATGTCGGGGTCTACATTGTCACTATCCTACTCCCTAAGAAGGCTACCATAGCCGGACCGCTCCACGGGAAGACGAATTTTTGACAATTTCATCCCCAAACGACGTCACAAAAGGGTCAAAGCCCACTCAAAAACAACAAGAAAATCAAAACAAACACATAGCAATAAACATTGCCAGACACAAGTGCTCTTGCACTTAACCTCTTCGCATAGCAAAACTGATGTCGGGGTTACATTGTCACTATCCTACTCCCTAAGAAGGCTACCATAGCCGGACCGCTCCACGGGAGGACGGATTGCCGAAAATAATCCCCAAATGGTGTCACAAAACAACAAAAACATCACAAAAAAGCAACACAAAAACATAGCAAAAACATTGCCGGACACAAGTGCTCTTGCACTTAACCTCTAGGCAAAGAAAATCGATGTCGAGGTCCAAATTATCGCTCTCCTACTTCCCCAAGAAGGCTACAATAGCCGGACCGCTCCACGGGAAGTTAGGTTTTCGATGATTTCACCTCATTACGACATCACCAAAAGGGTTAACACCCACCAAAAACAGGTCCAAATGTTGGAAAAATTGCACAAGCTTAACGGTAAACCCTCTAAAGGCACCCTTGCACAAGTCATCTTGGGTCAAGCGACTCGTCGCTTCTCTCACGAAGGTCATTCCCTCATCGATTCGTCGCTTGAGGGGGTAGTCACACTTAGTCACCAACCAACAATCACACACCCAATTAAGGAAAACGACATGCATTCAAAGAATCATTGACAAAGACAATCACGCTCCCGCTTGGGGTAGTAAACAAGCAACAATCAAATCAATCAAACACTTGGCATTTCGTGAATCATGAACACAAGGTTCCCCCGAGGATAAAAACGCCCTTCACTTATTCATGATCGATCAATGTCTAAGTTCAAGTCACACCTCACCAAAACAGAGTTAATACTTGAAATCAAATTCCTTAGCTCGTCGAAGCAAGGATTCAAGAATGCATGCCCTTTCCATACTTGGGGCATCAAAAGTTGGTTAGGTTACCAAGAAACCCTAATCATTAGTGCTTTGGTTATCTATTTTTGCTCAAGCATCGCGTCACCCGCAGACGCTTCCCAAAAAGGGGCATCCGTAGACACCAAAACAGCACCAATCCGATTATGTGACTGCAAACACTGATCGCTTTGACAAACACAGCCCCCAGGGCAGCCCTCAGAGGTTAAACAGTGGTCTTAACCACTTTCATAGCAATTTTGTAAGGTCAAGAAGCAATTTGGCACACTTGGACACTTTGCCTAGTATTCGTCTCACCCAGGGACGAATTCAAAATAGAATCCGTCCCACCCCAGGACGAATTCTGAATCCGTCCCTGGGTGGGACGAATTCTAAGCTTAATGGGCAAAAAGGCAAATGGTGCCAAGTGGCAGCCCAGAACAGTCAGTTAAGGACTCCTGCCTTGCACGCGTGTGTAGGTGGACAGAGGGGCCGTTAGAAGACTGTCACAAAATGCATTTATCAAAGCTCAAGTCAATGGAGGACTCCCCTCCCTCATGGGAAGACAAGATTGCCACATGGCGCCTATGGCCAACACATGGCATTTGTGCTTCCCTCCCAAAAGAGACCCCATGGGTCTATAAAAGGTGGGACTTTTCTCACCCAAAATATACAGGTAGAAGGAGTTTTCAAGCAACGAAGTGCTGCCGAGTTGAAGACCCACTTGCATCCCTTTTGGTTCACCTTCCCACATCCACCAATCTCTTTTGCAAGGGAGGTTGTTGGGTGGCCTTTGGAAGCTCGAACCTTACCCAAATCCAACACATGGACACCTGAACCAACCAATTCGCCGACCCCCAATCCTAAGAGGTTTTGGGCCCATCCCTGGTGGATTGGCTCCAAAATCAAGTGCCAACGGTGGGAGGCCCACTTGGGCACCCCCGCACCTCCCAAGTCCTATTTTTAGTTTTTGAGCATTTTAGATTATTTTTTAGATTGCATTTTGTGTTATTAGGTTTGATTAATCCATAGCTGCAATTTTGTAACTTTTGGTCAGATTCTAGTATGTTTTGTATTGCTTTGTCGTTTCGCTGACTTGCAGGTGTCGAGGTCAAATTCCCGAGGGTGGAGGCCAAATTGGGAGAATCCGACCATCTGGGTCGTCCCAAAATGGCCCCAATTACATAACCCCCTTGTTTGCAGGCGTTTTGCAGGTCTCGGGATCCGACATTGGAGCAACAACAGGTCGGTTTCTTCAACACAGAAGAATTCGTCCCACCCAGGGACGATTACGATCGAAATTCATCCTGCCCAGGGACGAATTCCAGTTGAAGGTGGATTGGCCAGCTGTCTCGATGGCAGTGGCCTTCCGGTAACTTTTCTTACCTTCTATCAAGTTTTGAAGCCATTTGGACTCACTGTATTCACTGTTTCAGGCAAATATTTACATGCATATTTCGTTAGTTTTAGAGAGCAAACGCTTTTCATTTGCGGCAGATGCTACTGACATCTTGGTTGTTTCTTTGTTCATAGGAGAAGCAGCAGAGGTGAAGAACTCATCGACATCAGCGGCGGCATCATCTTGGCCCGCCCATTGCAATCGTGGGCACGCGAAAAGAGGAATCATTCAGTGATTGTAATCAAACTCTATTTGCGCTCCTAGCCCCTGAAAAGGGAGGAGACGTCATTGTAACAGAGATCAAGGGATATTAATGAAAGGGCTGTGTTTTCTCTATTTGATTGTGTCTCTTCCAATGTGTTTCTTTTCCATTTCATGCAATTTACATTTCTAGGACTTAAGCGTACTTAATTTTGAATGCAATCGCACTTGGTGTTTCCTTTGCCCGAAATCTCGTGATCGCCACTGAAAGCACGATATTCCGGGCAAAGGAAACATCAAGTGCGATTGCATTCAAAATTAAGTACACTTAAGTCCTAGAAATGTAAATTGCATGAAATCGAAAAGAAACACATTGGAAGAGACACAATCAAATAGAGAAAACACAGCCCTTTCATTAATATCCCTTAATCTTTGTTACAATGATGTCTCCTCCCTTTTCAAGGGCTAGGAGCGCAAATAGAGTTTGATTACAATCACTGAATGATTCCTATTTCCGCTTGCCCATGATTGCAATGGGCGGACCAAGATGATGTCGTCACTGATGTCGATGAGTTCTTCACCTCTGCTGCTTCTCCTACAAACAAAGAAATGACCAAGACGTCAGTAGCACCTGCTGCAAATGAAAAGCGTTTGCTCTCTGAAACTAACGAAATATGCATGTAAATATTTGCCTAAAATAGTGAATACAGTGAATCCAAATTGCTTCAAAACTTGACAGAAGGTAAGAAAAGTTACCAGAAGGCCACTGCCACTGAGACAGTCGGCCAATCTGCTTTCCACTGGAAATCGTCCCTGGGTGGGACGATTTCTGACTGTAAATTGTCCCTGGGTGGGACGATTTCTTCTGTGTTGGGGAAGCCAAACTGACACGCTCCAATGTCGGATCCCGAGACCTACAAAATGCCTAAAAATAGGGGGGTTATGTAATTGGGGCCATTTTGGGACGACCCAGATGGTCGGATTTTCCCAATTTGGCCTCCACCCTCGGGAATTTGACCTTGACACCTGCAAGTTAGCGAAATGACAAAGCAATACAAAACATCCTAGAATCTGACCAAAAGTTACAAAATTGTAGCTATGGACTAATCATACCTAGTAACACAGAATGCAATCTAAAAAAAAATAATCTAAAGTGCTCAAAAACTAAAAAATAGGACTTGAGAGGTGCGGGGGTGCCCAAGTGGGCCTCCCACCGTTGGCCCTCGATTTTGGAGCCAATCCACCAGGGATGGGCCCAAAACCTTTTAGGATTGGGGGTCGGCGAATTGGTAGGTTCAGGTGTCCATGCATTGGATTTGGGTAAGGTTCGAGCTTCCAAAGGCCACCCAACAACCTCCCTTGCAAAAGAGATTGGTGGATGTGGGAAGGTGAACCAAGAGGGATGCAAGTGGGTCTTCAATTCGACAGCACTTCATTGCTTGAAAACTCCTTCAACCTCTCTATTTTGGGTGAGAAAAGTCCCACCTTTTATAGACCCATGGGGTCTCTTTTGGGAGGGAAGCACAAATGCCATGTGTTGGTCATAGGCACCATGTGGCAGTCTTGTCTTCTCATGAGGGAGGAGAGTCCTCCATTGACTTGGGCTTTGATAAATGCCTTTTGTGACAGTCTTCTAACGGCCCCTCTGTCCACCTACACACGCATGCAAGGCAGGAGTCATTAACTGACTGTTCTGGGCTGCCACTTGGCACCATTTGCCTTTTTGCCCATTAAACTTGGAAATCGTCCCACCCAGGGACGATTTCAGAAATCATCCCTAGGTGAGACAATTTCAATTCAGCAATCGTCCCTGGGTGAGACGATTACTAGGCAAAGTGTCTAAGTGTGCCAAATTGCTTCTTGACCTCACAAAATTGCTATGAAAGTGGTTAAGACCACTGTTTGACCTCTGATGGCTGCCCTGGGGGCTGTGTTTGTCAAAGCGATCAGTGTTTGCAGTCACATAATCGGATTGGTGTTGTTTTGGTGTCTACAGATTCCGGGCAAAGGAAACACCAAGTGCGATTGCATTCAAAATTAAGTACGCTTAAGTCCTAGAAATGTAAATTGCATGAAATGGAAAAGAAACACATTGGAAGAGACACAATCAAATAGAGAAAACACAGCCCTTTCATTAATATCCCTTGATCTCTCTTACAATGACGTCTCCTCCCTTTTCAGGGGCTAGGAGCGCAAATAGAGTTTGATTACAATCACTGAATGATTCCTCTTTCCGCGTGCCCACGATTGCAATGGGCGGGCCAAGATGATGCCGCCGCTGATGTCGATGAGTTCTTCGCCTCTCGCCGCTTCTCCCGTGAACAAAGAAATGACCAAGATGTCGTAGCACCCGCCGCAAATGAAAAGCGTTTGCTCTCTAAAACTAACGAAATATGCATGTAAATATTTGCCCGAAACAATGAATACAAGTGAATCCAAATTGCTTCAAAACTTGACAGAAGGTAAGAAAAGTTACCGTAAGGCCACCGCCACCGAGGCAACTGGCCAATCCACCTTCAACCGGAATTCGTCCCCGGGCGGGATGAATTCTCGATCGTAACTCGTCCCCGGGTGGGACGAATTCTTTCGTGTTGAAGAAACCGACCCGTCGCCGCTCCAATGTCGGATCCCGAGACCTGCAAAATGCCTGCAAACAGGGGGGGTTATGTAATTGGGGCCATTTTGGGACGACCCATATGGTCGGATTTTCCCAATTTGGCCTCCACCCTCGAGAATTTGACCTTGACACCTGCAAGTTAGCGAAACGACAAAGCAATACAAAACATCCTAGAATCTGACCAAAAGTTACAAAATTGCAGCTATGGACTAATCAGACCTAGTAACATAAAATGCAATCTAAAAAATAATCTAAAATGCTCAAAAACTAAAAATAGGACTTGGGAGGTGCGGGGGTGCCCAAGTGGGCCTCCCACCGTTGGCCCTCGATTTTGGAGCCAATCCACCAGGGATGGGCCCAAAACCTTTTAGGATTGGGGGTCGGCGAATTGGTAGGTTCAGTTGTCCATGCGTTGGATTTGGGTAAGGTTCGAGCTTCCAAAGGCCACCCAACAACCTCCCTTGCAAAAGAGATTGGTGGATGTGGGAAGGTGAACCAAGAGGGATGCAAGTGGGTCTTCAATTCGGCAAAGACTTCGTTGCTTGAAAACTCCTTCAACTCCGTATGTTTTGGGTGAGAAAAGTCCCACCTTTTATAGACCCAAGGGGTCTCTTTTGGGAGGGAAGCACAAATGCCATGTGTTGGCCATAGGCGCCATGTGGCGCCTTGTCTTCCCATGAGGGAGGGGAGTCCTCCATTGACTTGAGCTTTGATAAATGCTTTTTGTAACGCTCTTCTAACGGCCCCTCCGTCCACCTACACACGCGTGCAAGGCAGGAGTCCTTAACCGATCGTTCGGGCTGCCACTTGGCACCATTTGCCTTTTTGCCCGTTAAGCTTAGAATTCGTCCCACCCAGGGACGGATTCAGAATTCGTCCCGGGGTGGGACGGATTCTATTTTGAATTCGTCCCCGGGTGAGACGAATACTCGGGCAAAGTGTCCAAGTGTGCCAAATTGCTTCTTGACCTTACAAAATTGCTATGAAAGTGGTTAAGACCACTGTTTAACCTCTCGAGGGCTGCCCTGGGGGCTGTGTTTGTCAAAGCGATCATTGTTTGCAGTCACATAATCGGATTGGTGCTGTTTTGGTGTCTACAGATGCCCCTTTTTGGGAAGCGCTGCGGGTGACGCAGTGTCGAGCAAAAATAGATAACCAAAGCACTAATGATTAGGGTTTCTTGGTAACCTAACCAACTTTTGATGCCCCAAGTATGGAAAGGGCATGCATTCTTGAATCCTTGCTTCTGACGAGCTAAGGAATTTGATTTCAAGTATTAACCTGTTTTGGTGAGGTGTGACTTGAACTTAGACATTGATCACCATGAACAAGTGAAGGGCATTTTTATCCTCGGGGGGAACCTTGTGTTCATGATTCACGAAATGCCAAGTGTTTGATTGATTTGATTGTTGCTTGTTTGTCGCCCCAAGCAGGAGCGTGATTGTCTTTGTCAATGATTCTTTGAATGCATGTCGTTTTCCTTAATTGGGTGTGTGATTGTTGATTGGTGACTAAGTGTGACTACCCCCTCAAGCGACGAATCGATGAGGGAATGACCTTCGTGAGAGAAGCGACGAGTCGCTTGACCCAAGATGACTTGTGTAGGTGTGCCTTTAGAGGGTTTACCGTTAAGCGTGTGCAATTTTTCCAACATATGGACCTATTTTTGGTGGGTGTTAACCCTTTTGGTGATGTCATAATGAGGTGAAATCGTCGAAAACCTATTTCCCGTGGAGCGGTCCGGCTATGATAGCCTTCTTGGGGAATTAGGAGAGCGATAATTTGGACCTCGACATCGATTTTCTTTGCCTAGAGGCTAAGTGCGAGAGCACTTGTGTCCGGCATTGTTTTTGCTGTGTTTTTGTTGAATTTTGTACTGTTTTTGTTGTTTTTGTGACACCATTTGGTGATTGAATTGTCGGCAATCCGTCCTCCCGTGGAGCGGTCCGGCTATGGTAGCCTTCTTCGGGAGTAGGATAGTGACAATGCAAACCCCGACATCAATTTTTCTATGCCAAGAGGTTAAGTGCAAGAGCACTTGTGTCTGGCAATGTTTATTGTTTGTTTTGTGTTGCATTTTTTGTTGTTTTGTTGTTTTTTTTGTGACACCATTTTGGGATTAAATTGTCAAAATCTGTCTTCCCGTGGAGCGGTCCGGCTATGGTAGCCTTCTTAGGGAGTAGGATAGTGATAATTTGTGACCCCGATGTCGATTTTGTATGCCCATGTTGTCAGGTGCATTTGCAATCCTGTCAGGCAATTTTATTGTCTGTTTTTAGTGCATTTTTAGTCATTTTTGTTGATTTTTTTTTGTGCTGGCCTGAATTCGTCCCTGGGTGGGACGAATTCCAGCCGGAGAATTCGTCCCCGGGTGGGACGAGCGCTGATCAGAGTGCTCATCCCAGCCAAGGACGAATTCCAGTGCAAAGGGCCTATTTAAGGGCCAAAACTTGATTTTGGGCTCATTTGTGTCATTTTTTTCTTGCGATTTTGGAGCTCTGGGAGGAGGAGGTAATTCTCGCGAAGCGAAGCGCTCGCCGGAATTCTCTCTGCCATCATGAGTGCACAAACTGGTTCGAGCGGCGGAGCCGAGGCGAGACCTGTAAGTGACCCTAGGGTTTATTTTGCTTTAACTTAATGCATTGTTTTTGTGTTGACGCTTTTCAAAACTTTAAGATTTTTTTGTGATGTTTTTGTTTAACAGCTAAGGTTAGAAACCCTAGAACTGAAAATTTGATCTATTTTATTTATTTATTTATTTTTATTTTTTTTTGTTTGCTTGCAGGTTGTTAGGAGCCGGTACCGTGTACCCGCTGCCTTTACTGAGGCGCGGTTGGCATTGACCGATGATGACTGGGAATGGCTTGATGCCCTTGGGCTCAAGCAGGTGGCTCGACTGGAGCCTGTGGTTTTGGATCAGGCCTATCTGACGGCCCTGATCAAGCTTTGGGATCCACGGACCAATACTTTCCATCTCCCGATAGGGGAGATGACTGTGACTCTTGAGGACGTCTATCGGTTGCTTCGGATTTCGATAGATGGTCTGCCTATTAGGACATCTCCGTTTGATCAGCGGACTGCTATACTTACGAGATGTTTTGGGCATGGGGGGGAGCTGGGTGTAGCAGACCCAGTGGAGACAGCCGAGGCGGATTGCCAGGCTGGCGGGATTTTGGTTAGCTGGTGGAAGGAGAGGGGGGTGTTAGGAGTGAGGCACGCATTCTTGATGGGCCTCATTTCTAACATTCTTCTCCCTGATTCGTCAGGCGCGAGGTTCCCGTGGAACCTGCTGGATTTGGTGTGGCAGTTGGCAGAGTGCCCGATAGAGGCACCGTTGATTCCGAGATGGGGACAAACTTTGTTGGCACAACTTTACGGGGAGTCGTACGGGGTCCGCCGTCGACAGCCGAAAGGGTGTCGCTTGCAGCTTTTTGTTGCAAGGTTGGGGTTGGCAAGCACATAGTTGTTGAGAGGCCTACCGGGTTACCGTGGATGACTCGGGCGGCGATGGAGGATGAGGAGATTGGTTATGCAGCTTTGTGGCGACGGTCTACGGAGCAGGGGCAGAGTCGGCGATGGGCAGGTGCCGTTGAGCACTACATTGATGCCTTTTCGTGGCTCACTCCAGGGGAGGTGTTTTGGCGTCCCTATCGGGACTGTCCAGCCTGGCCTCGAGGCTGGAGAGTGGCTCCGACGGGTACGGAGGGAGCGATGGTTGACTGGGCGGCACGGGACGGAGCATGAGTTCTTTCCATACCACCGGGTTACACGACAGTTTGGGGTGCGCCAGGGGTTTCCCGGTGAGCCCGTAGGCTATCGACGTCGGGGAGATGAGAGGGATCTGGAGCCACCGGTCCTCGTGCCATTGGGCGAGGAGTCGGATGCGGTGATTGAGGTGTTGGATGTGGATGACGTCGGTACTACCACTGAGTATGACTCGTGGTGGGTATTGCGGCACTGGAGAGGAGAGGGTCCACTGGGAGGCACGGAGGCGGCAGTGGAGGATGCTGAGGCGGCAGGGGGTGATTGGGGGGGCCATTGGATGATGCAGACATGGTGGATGTGGGAGATGAGGATGTGGACTTGGGTGTTCCAGAGCAGCCGGACATGCAGGATGTGGAGGAGCATTTGGAGCCTGAGCAGGCTACTGTCCCCGCGAGTCCTATGCATCCGACAGATACAGAGGAGGTGGGGTCGGATGTAGGCGATGAGGTTGCACGACTTACAGAGCTACTGCGGATGCGGGATCTGGAGAGGGATCTTCTACGGGCTCAGTTGGCAGAGCGGGATAGAGTTTTGGCACAGCGCGATGATGCATTGTCTATCTATCATCGACGAGAGGCAGAGTGGTGTCTGTACCGGATAGACTTGGAGAGGGAGGTCATCCGCCTTGGCGGGCGGCTCCCTGAGCCTTCGATCAGCAGATCTTCTCGATGGACGAGGGATAGTTTGACTGAGCAGTCAGCATCATCTCGTCGCAGGCGGTTAGATGAGGGGGGTGGTAGTAGGCATGATGCGGGGGCTAGCAGTAGCCGCCCTGCAGGGTCCCGTCGGACCCACACCACGGGGGGTAGTTCCCGTCGCACCGATCCTGCGTGATCATGGTGGTCGACGCCTTAGGTTGGGTTTTTGGATATGCTTGCGGGGTCTGAGGACCGGTTTTGTAGCCTACGGGCATCTTTTTGACGATATATATATATATACCTGTTTTATTTTTGGATTTGTACATGTGATGATGTGATTGATTTTTGTTATGCATGTTTATTCATTTTGATGAATGCAAATGTTATGATGAATGCAAATGTTTTAGATGTCTATGTGATATGCAAATTGAAATGGATGAATGATATTTGTGGTGATTGCACTGTAGGCTGTTTCAGCAGCTTTTTATTTACCTTGTTTTTCTATTTTTGTATTTTTTGATGGTATCATAAGGATGATAAGTAGCGCAGATGGTTTTGGAATGAATGTAAGATTTTCTGAGATTCAGACAGTTTTAACTCATTATTCATGACTGTACTTTATCTTACAAGACTTTTGAACAAGGTATGAATCGGACCTGTTTTTGACCGAGTTATTTAACATCCCTGTGTGTGCAATTGAGTTCATTTAGTGGTATTTGTTAGGATACCGCCAGTTCCAGATGGGCTTTCAACCGAACCTCGTACTGAGGATCACCTAATTAGCTCCACGAATTCCTTTGTTGTATGTACTAAGATTAATCTGCGTTGTAATCCAGGATGCCATAAGCTAGCTCATCCACATGCAAACATTGATCTGTACGCAAGTTAATGTGACAGATATATCGTCATGCGGGAGGTTTACTTCTGTTACCGATAGGCTATCAACCAAATTGGTACAAAAGCTTGCCTTATGACCTATAGAATGCTGAGAGTTCCAGGGATTCAAGGTCAACTCCCTTCTTTTTTTCAATTGTATTGGGATACTTGCTCTTTTGTAGTGATAAGATCACTGTTTATTTTGATTTGTTTTTCTTTCGAGCAAGGGATTGGGGATATGGAGTGATGAAAATCACTGTTGTTTGTGCCTTTTGATGTGTGCACTATAGTTTGTCAAATTTGGAGTTTTGACATTTTGCAAATTTTTGTGTTTTGCAACTTTTGAGAACTTTAGGGATTCTTAGGGAATTGGGTAGGGAGGATGCTTGTCCTTTTGCCAACTCTCAGCATTCTAGGGGTCATTCGCACAGGGGGATGAGCAAGATAACCATTTCTCTTGTGGTGACCTAGATTATTTTGCAGGTTTCATCTTTCGTTCACACAATTTGGGAATTTTAGTGTTTTGATTTGTGTTGGGATGTTACGTAACAAGGTGTATTTCAAGTATGACTCTACCTTCGTAAAATCTGTTCGACTCGGTACACTACATGGCTAAAGAGGAAAATGATGACCGAATCATCGAAACTCTTGGTACATTCCCGGACCACTGACTGTAGTGTGGTAAAAGTTATGCTTGGTGTTTTTGTTGTTTTTGATGAATTCGAGTATGCCTAGAATTGAGATGCAAATCTTTGTTGTTTTTGATGATTTTTGTTGTTTTGTTTTTGTTGAATTTCTTGATTTGTTTGACCAAGAGATTGTGATAATCCTTGGAGATTTTTGGGTTGACCAAGATATTGTGATAATCCTTGGAGCTTTTTGTGTTGACCAAGAGATTGCGATAATCCTTGGAGATTTTTGGGTGACCAAGAGATTGCGATAATCCTTGGAGCTTTTTGGTGACCAAGAGATTGCGATAATCCTTGGAGCTTTTTGGTGACCAAGAGATTGCGATAATCCTTGGAGCTTTTTGGGTTGACCAAGAGATTGCGATAATCCTTGGAGCTTTTTGGGTTGACCAAGAGATTGTGATAATCCTTGGAGCTTTTTGGGTTGACCAAGAGATTGCAATAATCCTTGGAGCTTTTTGGGTTGACCAAGAGATTGTGATAATCCTTGGAGCTTTTTGGGTTGACCAAGAGATTGCGATAATCCTTGGAGCTTTTTGTTTGTTTGATTTTGTTGAATTTTTTTTTTTTTTGGCTTTCTTAGATATGAAATGGTCGCAAATGACTGATATTCAAGGGTTCTGTTTCCTTGATACCATCAAGAGAATCTAACCTGTACGTTCTTGGTCCTATTTTTCTATCAATGACATAAGGACCTAGCCAATTTGCCATGAATTTGTCTCTCATATGGGATGGCAAATTAGAGTTTTGTTGGTTTTCCTTCAGAACCAAATCACCAACCCGAAAGTCTCTTAGGTGAACTTTCATGTTGTAAGCTCTCTTAAGCCGCTCTTGATAGATACGTAAGTGCTCGAGAGCATTAACGCATCTTTCGTCAAGCAAATTAAGTTGGTCTAACCGGGCCTGCCGTGTAGTGTCATCATCGATGAATTCCTGTATTGATATGCGGAGGGAAGGAATCTCCAACTCGAGAGGCATTACTGCCTCTGAGCCATACACTAGTGAAAATGGAGTTGCCCCAATGGGTGTCCTAATGCTAGTGCGATAAGCCCAAAGGGCAAGTGGGATTTGTATGTGCCAATCCTTATGACTTTCTACGACGGTATTTTTAAGGATGGCGACTAGCGTTTTGTTTGACGCCTCTGCTTACCCATTTACTTGCGGATAATAGGGTGTTGAAAAGCTGTGCTGAATTTTGTACTTTGTGGTTAAAGCACGCACGTCTTTGTTCTTGAATGATGGCCCATTATCCGAGATTATTTTGGATGGAATACCAAAACGACATATGATGTAATGCAAAATGAACTCCGCAATGCGGGGTCCTATCGTAGAGGTTAACGGAATTGCTTCCACCCATTTGGTAAAATATTCTATGGTCGTTATGATAAACGTGTGACGGCCTGACGATGCAGGGGAGATCTTTCCGATTAGATCGAAGCCCCACTGTGAAAATGGCCAAGCAGACTGGACTGTCTGTAGGGCCTGGGAAGGTGCGTGCATTAAATTGGCATGATGTTGACATTTTACATCTTTCTTAGTTTTTGCTTTACAGGATTGATTTTCGGATCAAGCGTTAAGTTGTGCATGACTAGCTACGGGTCTAGTCCTGGCATATCTTTGTACGACCATGCAAAAACTTCCTTCTTTTCTTTAAGAAGGGCAATGTAATCGGCTTGCTCTTCGGGGGAAAGGCTTACCCCTAGCTTGAGAATCCGTGGATTCATTGGATCTATGCCGATGTCTACGTCAGTCGTCTCTTCGACTGACATGTGAGATCCGTCCTCCAACTGATGTGGAGTTGGGATTAAATGGATATCATCAGCTGAGTTAAGATCTGCATTTGGGACCTCGTGTCCCTCTTCGACTTGAAAGATATCTTGAGTTGTCCTTGGGGTAAAATGAAGCATTTCACCGAAAGGCCAGTACTCTGATGGTGACAATGGTGAATTAACGTGATCCCAGTCAATGGCATCCATGTTTAAATGCAATGACCGTGATGGATCGATCGAATTGCGGATGGGTGTGGTCAAATCAATGGAGATCATGTGGATGGAATGAATTTGGTCTCCAGAACCATGGGTGTGATGACTTGATTCTTTTAGCTGTTCCCTATACTCTGGATCTGGCTCTACGGGAACAGGCATGAATGGATCCTCTCTAGGTGCAAATTCATCTCTATGTGTGAAAAGGAAGGCAAAAACTGCAAAATAATCTAGGTCACCACAAGCGAAACAGTTATCTTGCTCATCCCCCTGTGCGAATGACCCCTAGAATGCTGAGAGTTGGCAAAAGGACAAGCATCCTCCCTACCCAATTACCTATGAATCCCTAAAAGTTCTCAAAAGTTGCAAAACACAAAAAATTGCAAAATGTCAAAACTCCAAATTTGACAAACTATAGTGCACACATCAAAAGACACAAACAACAGTGAGGCCAAGTGGCAGCCCAGAACAGTCAGTTGATGACTCCTGCCTCGTACGCGTGTGTGAGTGGGCAAATAGGCTATTTGAGGACTGTCACAAGGGCAGTTATGAAAGCCCAAGTCAATGGAGGAATCCCCTCCCTCATGGGAAGACAAGACTGCCACATGGTGCCTATGACCAACACATGGCATTTGTGCTTCCCTCCCAAAAGAGACCCCATGGGTCTATAAAAGGTGGGACTTTTCTCACCCAAAATATACAGGTTGAAGGAGTTTTCAAGCAACGAAGTGCTGCCGAATTGAAGACCCACTTGCATCCCTCTTGGTTCACCTTCCCACATCCACCAATCTCTTTTGCAAGGGAGGTTTTTGGGTGGCCTTTGGAAGCTCGAACCTTACCCAAATCCAACGCATGGACACCTGAACCTACCAATTCGACAACCCCCCAATCCTAAAATGTTTTGGGCCCATCCCTGGTGGATTGGCTCCAAAATCGAGGGCCAACGGTGGGAGGCCCACTTGGGCACCCCTGCACCTCCCAAGTCCTATTTTTAGTTTTTGAGCATTTTAGATTATTTTTTAGATTGCATTCTGTGTTACTAGGTCTGATTAGTCCATAGCTGCAATTTTTTAACTTTTGGTCAGATTCTAGGATGTTTTGTATTGCTTTGTCGTTTCGCTAACTTGCAGGTGTCAAGGTCAAATTACCGAGGGTGGAGGCAAAATTGGGAAAATCCGACCATCTGGGTCATCCCAAAATGGCCCCAATTACATAACCCCCCTGTTTGCAGGCATTTTGCAGGTCTCAAGATCCGACATTGGAGCAGCAGCAGGTCGGTTTCTTCAACATAGAAGAATTCGTCCCACCCAGGGACGAATTACAGTCAAAATTCGTCCTGCCCAGGGATGAATTCCAGTTGAAGGTGGATTGGCCAGCTGCCTCAGTGGCAGTGGCCTTCTGGTAACTTTTCTTACCTTCTGTCAAGTTTTGAAGCAATTTGGATTCACTGTATTCACTGTTTCAGGCAAATATGTACATGCATATTTCGTTAGTTTTAGAGAGAAAACGCTTTTCATTTGCAGCAGGTGCTACTGACATCTTGGTCATTTCTTTGTTCATAGGAGAAGCAACAGAGGTGAAGAACTCATCGACATCAGCGGCGGCATCATCTTAGCCCGCCCATTGCAATTATGGGCACGCAAAAAGAGGAATCCTTCAGTGATTGTAATCAAACTCTATTTGCGCTCCTAGACCCTGAAAAGGGAGGAGACGCCATTGTAATAGAGAGCAAGGGATATTAATGAAAGGGCTGTGTTCTCTTTATTTTGATTGTGTCTCTTCCAATGTGTTTCCTTTCCATTTCATGCAATTTACATTTCTAGGACTTAAGCGTACTTAATTTTGAACGCAATCGCACTTGGTGTTTCCTTTGCCCGGAATCTCGTGCTTTCAGTGGCGATCACAATGGCGTCTCCTCCATTTTCAAGGGCTAGGAGCGCAAATAGAGTTTTATTACAATCACTGAAGGATTCCTCTTTTCACGTGCCCACGATTGCAATGGGTGGGCCAAGATGATGCCGCCGTTGATGTTGATGAGTTCTTCACCTCTGTTGCTTCTCCTGTGAACAAAGAAATGACCAAGACGTCAGTAGCACCTACTGCAAATGAAAAGTGTTTGCTCTCTAAAACTAACGAAATATGCATGTAAATATTTGCCTGAAACAGTAATTACAGTGAATCCAAATGGCTTCAAAACTTGACAAAAGATAAAAAAAGTTACCAGAAGGCCACTGCCACTGATACAGTCGGCCAATCTACTTTCAACTGGAAATCATCCCTGGGTGGGACGATTTCTGACTGTAAATCGTCCCTCGGTGGGACGATTTCTTCTGTGTTGGGGAAGCCAAACTGACATGCTCCAATGTTGACTCCCGAGGTCTCCAAAACACCTACAGACAAGGGGGTTATGTAATTGGGGCCATTTTGGGACGACCCAGATGGTCGGATTCTCCCAATTTGGCCTCTATCTTCGGGAATTTGATGTCACCACCTGCAAGTCAATGAAACAACAAAGCGACACAAAACATACTAGAATCTGACCAAAAGTTACAAAATTGCAGCTATGGGTTAATCAAACCTAATAACACAAAATGCAATCTGAAAAGTAATCTAAAATGCTCAAAAACTAAAAATAGGACTCGGGAGGTGCGGGAGTGCCCAAGTGGGCCTCCCACCATTGGCACTTGATTTTGGAGCCAATCCACCAGGGATGGGCCCAAAACCTTTTAGGATTGGGGGGTCGGTGAATTGGTTGGTTCAGGTGTCCATGTGTTGGATTTGGGTAAGGTTCGAGCTTCCAAAGGCCACCCAACAACCTCCCTTGCAAAAGAGATTGGTGGATGTGGGAAGGTGAACCAAGAGGGATGCAAGTGGGTCTTCAATTCGGTAGCACTTCATTGCTTGAAAACTCCTTCAACCTGTATGTTTTGGGTGAGAAAAGTCCCACCTTTTATAGACCCAAGGGGTATCTTTTGGGAGGGAAGACAAGACTGCCACATGGCACCACACCGTGATCGCCACTGAAAGCACGTGATTCCGGGCAAAGGAAACACCAAGTGCGATTGCATTCAAAATTAAGTACGCTTAAGTCCTAGAAATGTAAATTGCATGAAATGGAAAAAAAACACATTGGAAGAGACACAATAAAATAGAGAAAACACAGCCCTTTCATTAATATCCCTTGATCTCTGTTATAATGATGTCTCCTCCCTTTTCAGGGGCTAGGAGCGCAAATAGAGTTTGACTACAATCACTGAATGATTCCTCTTTCCGTGTGCCCACGATTGCAATGGGCGGGCCAAGATGATGCCGTCGCTGATGTCGATGAGTTCTTCACCTCTGCTGCTTCTCCTGTGAACAAAGAAATGACCAAGACTTCAGTAGCACCTGCTGCAAATGAAAAGCATTTGCTCTCTAAAACTAACGAAATATGCATGTAAATATTTGCCTGAAACAGTAATTACAGTGAATCCAAATGGCTTCAAAACTTGACAGAAGATAAAAAAAGTTACCAGAAGGCCACTGCCACTGATACAGTTGGCCAATCTACTTTCAACTGGAAATCGTCCCTGGGTGGGACGATTTCTGACTGTAAATCGTCCCTGGGTGGGACGATTTCTTTTGTGTTGGGGAAGCCAAACTGACACGCTCCAATGTCTACTCCCAAGGTCTCCAAAACACCTTTAGACAAGGGGGTTATGTAATTGGGGCCATTTTGGGACGACCCAGATGGTCGGATTCTCCCAATTTGGCCTCTATCTTCGGGAATTTGATGTCACCACCTGTAAGTCAATGAAACAACAAAGCGACACAAAACATACTAGAATCTGACCTAGTACACTTGTCCCACACTATTCCATTTTTACAAAAACAACAAGAACACCATCCGTTACTTCAACCACACTAGAGCCAGTGGTCTTCTAATGTATCACGAGTTTTGGTAGTTCAGCCAAAATTTTCCTCTTTAGCCATGTAATGTATCAAATCGAACAGATTTTACGAAGGTAGAGTCGTACTTGAAATACACCTTGATACGTAACATCCAAACACAAACTAAACACATTAACAATTCCAGAGTTATGTGAAAGAAAGATGAATTGCACAGTAATCTAGGTCACCATAAGCGAAACGGTTATCTTGCTCATCCCCCTGTGCGGATGACCCAAAGAATGCTAAGAGTTGGCAAAAGGACAATCATCACCCTTACCCAATTCCCAAAAATCCCTAATATATATATATATATATATATCTGCAAAACGTAAAAACATCAAGATTTGACATCATACAGTGCACACATCAAAATGCACTAAGAAACAGTGATTGCTATCACTCCAATACCTTGCTTGAAAGAAAAACAAATCAAAATAAACAGTGATATTATCACTACAAACGAGCAAGTATCCTATTACAATTGAAGAAAAGAAGGGAGTTGAACTTGAATCCCTAGAACTCTCAGCATTCTAAAGGTCTTCTCGCATGACGATATATCTATCACATTAACTTGTGTACATATCAATGTTTGCATGTGGATAAGCTAGCTTATGACATCCTAGAAAACATCGCGGATTAATCTAACTAAACATAACAAAGGAGTTAGTGGAGCTAGTTAGGTGATCCTCAGTACAGGTTCGATTGAAAGCCCATCTGGCACTGGCGGTATCCTGATAAATACCACATAAATGAACTCAATGGCACACACAAGGATGTGAAATAGCTTGGTCAAAAACAAGTACGATTCATACCTTGTTCAAAAGTCTTGTAAGATAAAGTATGGTCATGGCTAGTGAGTTAAAACCGTCTGAGTCTCAGAAAACCTTAGCTACATTTCTAAACCAACTGCGCTACTTTTCATCCTTACAATACCATAAAAAAAAAAAATAATACAAAAAAGAAAAACCACATGTATACATACAAAGTCATGCATCGCAACAATCGCCTAAAAACAAAATAACAGAGTTCTAAACAGTCCTTGGTGCCATAGCCAAACATCACAAACACCATTCATCCATTTCATATCTGCATATCACATATAAATCAAAACCATTTGCATTCATCATAGCATATGCATCCATAAAAATAAATCAGCATGCATACATCCATATTCATCAACCATCATGCACAAGAATCAAAGAAAATCAAAACAACAAAAACAACAAATAAATGCAACACAAAAACAAAAAGCAATAAAAATTTCCAGACACAAGTGCTTTTGCACTTAACCTCTTGGCATAGAAAAACTGATGTCAGGGTCTACATTGTCGCTATCCTACTCCCTAAGAAGGCTACCATAGCCGGACCGCTCCACGGCAAGACGGATTTTTGACAATTTCATCCCCAAACGACGTCACAAAAGGGTCAAAGCCCACTCAAAAACAACAAGAAAATCAAAACAAACACATAGCAATAAACATTGCCAGACACAAGTGCTCTTGCACTTAACCTCTTCACATAGCAAAACTGATATCGAGGTTTACATTGTCACTATCCTACTCCCTAAGAAGGCTACCATAGCCGGACTGCTCCACAAGAAAATGGATTTCAGACAATTAAATCCCCAAATGGTGTCAAAAAACAACAAAAACATCACAAAAAGGCAACACAAAAACATAGCAATAAAAATTACCAGACACAAGTGCTTTTGCACTTAACCTCTTCGCAAAGAAAAATTGATGTCGAGGTCCAAATTATCGCTCTCCTAATTCACCAAGAAGGCTATCATAGCCGGACCGCTCCACGGGAAATAGGTTTTCGATGATTTCACCTCATTATGACATCACCAAAAGGGTTAACACCCACCAAAAACATGTCCATATGTTGGAAAAATTGCACATGCTTAACGGTAAACCATCTAAAGGCACCCTTGCACAAGTCATCTTGGGTCAAGCGACTCGTCGCTTCTCTCACGAAGGTCATTCCCTCATCGATTCGTCGCTTGAGGGGGTAGTCACACTTAGTCACCAACCAACAATCACATACCCAATTAAGGAAAAGGACATGCATTCAAAGAATCATTGACAAAGACAATCACACTCCTGCTTGGGGCAGTAAACAAGCAACAATCAAATCAATCAAACACTTGGCATTTCATGAATCATGAATACAAGGTTCCCCTGAGGTAAAAACGCCCTTCGCCTATTCATGACTGATCAATGTCTAAGTTCAAGTCACACCTCACCAAAATAGGTTAACACTTGAAATCAAATTCCTTAGCTCGTCAGAAGCAAGGATTCAAGAATGCATGCCCTTTCCGTACTTGGGGCATCAAAAGTTGGTTAGGTTACCAAGAAATCCTAATCATTAGTGCTTTGGTTATCTATTTTTTCTCAGCATTGCGTCACCCACAGCGCTTCCCAAAAAGGGGCATCTGTAGACACCAAAACAACACCAATCCGATTATGTGACTGCAAACACTGATCGCTTTGACAAACACAGCCCCCAGGGCAGCCCTCAGAGGTCAAACAGTGGTCTTAACCACTTTCATAGCAATTTTGTGAGGTCAAGAAGCAATTTGGCACACTTAGACACTTTGCCTAGTAATCGTCTCACCCAGGGACGATTGCTGAATTGAAATCGTCTCACCCAGGGACGATTTCTGAAATCGTCCCTGGGTGGGACGATTTCCAAGTTTAACGGGAAAAAATGCAAATGGTGCCAAGTGGCAGCCCAGAACAGTCAGTTAAGGACTCCTGCCTTGCACGCGTGTGTAGGTGGATAGAGGTGTCGTTAGAAGACTGTTACAAAAAGCATTTATCAAAGCTCAAGTCAATGGAGGACTCCCCTCCCTCATGGCAAGACAAGACTGCCACATGGCGCCTATGGCCAACACATGGCATTTGTGCTTCCCTCCCAAAAGAGACCCCTTGGGTCTATAAAATGTGGGACTTTTCTCACCCAAAACATACAGGTTGAAGGAGTTTTCAAGCAACGAAGTGCTACCGAATTGAAGACCCACTTGCATACCTCTTGGTTCACCTTCCCACATCCACCAATCTCTTTTGCAAGGGAGGTTGTTGGGTGGCCTTTGGAAGCTCGAACCTTACCCAAATCCAATGCATGGACACCTAAACCTACCAATTCGCCGACCCCCCAATCCTAAAAGGTTTTGGGCCCATCCCTGGTGGATTGGCTCCAAAATCGAGGGCCAACGGTGGGAGGCCCACTTGGGCACCCCCGCACCTCCCAAGTCCTATTTTTAGTTTTTGAGCATTTTAGATTATTTTTTAGATGGCATTCCGTGTTACTAGGTCCGATTAGTCCATAGCTGCAATTTTGTAACTTTTGGTCAGATTCTAGGATGTTTTGTATTGCTTTGTCGTTTCGCTAACTTGCAGGTGTCAAGGTCAAATTCTCGAGGGTGGAGGCCAAATTGGGAAAATCCGACCATCTGGGTCGTCCCAAAATTGCCCCAATTACATAACCCCCCTATTTGTAGGCGTTTTGTAGGTCTCGGGATCCGACATTGGAGCAGCAGCAGGTCGGTTTCTTCAACACAGAAGAATTCGTCCCACCCAGGGACGAATTACAGTCAAAATTCGTCATGCCCAGGGACGAATTCCAGTTGAAGGTGGATTGGCCAGCTACCTTAGTGGCAGTGGCATTCTGGTAACTTTTCTTACCTTCTGTCAAGTTTTGAAGCAATTTGGATTCACTGTATTCACTGTTTCAGACAAATATTTACATGCATATTTCGTTAGTTTTAGAGAGAAAATGCTTTTCATTTGCAGCAGGTGCTACTGACGTCTTGGTCATTTCTTTGTTTGCAGGAGAAGCAGCAGAGGCAAAGAACTCATCGACATCAGTGGCGGCATCATCTTGGCCCGCCCATTGCAATCGTGGGCACGCAGAAAGAGGAATCCTTCAGTGATTGTAATCAAACTCTATTTGCGCTCCTAGCCCCTGAAAAGGGAGGAGACGCCATTGTAACAGAGAGCAAGGGATATTAATGAAAGGGTTGTGTTCTCTCTATTTTGATTGTGTCTCTTCCAATGTGTTTCCTTTCCATTTCATGCAATTTACATTTCTAGGACTTAAGTGTACTTAATTTTGAACGCAATCGCACTTGGTGTTTCCTTTGCCCGGAATCTCGTGCTTTCAATTAGAGATTCTCTTGACATATATCTTGGTGCTTATGGATAGTTGATTAATGAGGATGAGTATTATATTTTCTTCTTCAATACTCCTCCTCTTATTCAATCTAGGATTGCTCGCATTATAAGATTCCAGGTTGGGACTCCTCCCTTCATTTATATTGGTATTCTAATTTTATCTCACCCTCTACCTAGATCTTCTTGGCAGGAAGGTGAATCACTGGACTTTCATATGGCTATCCACTAAAGGTAGAGTGTTGCTTTTAAAATTTATTGTTCAACCTTTACCCATTTATAGATGTTTTATACAAATAGCTCCTTCTCACTTCATCAAGGACATGGATGATTTGTCAAGATAGTTTTTATGGTTTAGAAAACTTGATAAATATAAATAGATTTTGGTTAGGTGGGATTATATATGTAGGTCGGTGCAAGAGGGAGGCCTTGGGTTGTGACAGACAACTCTTTTTGGGCAGGATTTGGCTGTAAAAATTTATTGGAGATGGTGTACCTCTCAAGATCAGATTTGGGTTAAAATACTATCTTGTAAATACTTGAGAGGTATTTCTGAGGCTGAAATCCCTAGATTCAGCTTGGTTGGGAAAGGTTCAGTTATCTGGGACACTATGAAAAGATGAGCTAATTTAATCAAGCAAGGTTTGTTCTAGATTTGCAATTAGGGATCAAATGCTATTTTTTGGGAGTATTCTTGGGATAGCCACCCTCCTATCTTGAATCAATATCCTAGGTTACATTTCCTAAGCATTTTTTTCTTGGAAGTATGTTGGTCTCATGTGAACTTTAAAAAATTTAGTATTTTGGAAATATGGAGATGTACAGGTAGAAATATCTGCAATAATTGTCCTAGTGAGGATTAGCCAAGGACAGAGAGTTGCTTGCTCTTATTCTTAGAGGGAGGCCTTGTTCTTCATTGATGGGTAAAGATATTATGGATTGGAACCCTTATACTAAGGGATCCTACTTGGTAGCCTATGGTTATCAGGTTCTTGATAAGAAAAATTATGGGAGTCTTCCTATCACTTGGTGGAAAAAGGTGTGGAACACATTTTCTTGGCCAAAATTTAACTTCTTTCTTTGGTTTGTATCTCCTAATAAATGCCTCACTTGGGATAATGTGAGAAATATGGGATTTCAGGGTCCCTCTTTTTGTGTCCTTTGTAGTAAGAATGAGGATGACTCTTCTCATTTATTTTTCTAATGCTCCTTTTCTAGAGACATTTGGCACCATTGGTGGAGTGCGTGGATCCATCCATGTTTTCATGTGTTGTTCCTAATGGAGTTTTGGAGTAGTCTGGGTAGACCTCCGGCCAAGGCCCCCTTCCTTCGAGTGGCTTGGAATTTTGGCCCTTCTTGCATCATATGGAAAATTTGGCTTGAATGGAACTGATGCATATTTCAAGGTAGTTATTTGGTTTTTCAAAAGATCTAGCAAAGGATCCTATATATGGTAGTTATTTGGTTTTTCAACAGATCTAGCAAAGGATCCTATATATGGTTTAGGAAACCATCCATAACAAATGTGATGTGGACCCTCTTTTGGATTCTAGGGAGGAGAAGGTACAACAAGCCCTTAGTCTCTTTGGGGATGGTGTGAACTCTTCTAGCCCTAGTAGGGTTCCTCAGCTCAGAAAGAAGGTTATGAGAGATGGTAGGTGGAAGCCACCCCCTAGAGGAGTTTTAAAAACTAGTATTAATGTATCATCCAAGGATAATACTGGACATGCTGGCATTGGCAGTGTTCACTCCAACAATTTTATGGAAGCTCTTGCAATTCTTGAGGCCTTGTAGAGGGGGTTTTCTCTTGGATGGCATAGGATTATCTGCGAGTCTAACTCTCAAATTGTAGTTAATATTTTAAAAAGTAAAAGGGTGGAGAAATTTAATTGGCAGTTGGCCTCTATAGCCGTTAAGATTCTCAGAATGAGTGAAGAGTTTGAATTTATATCCTTTGTGCACATTCTAAGGGAATGTAATGTGGTTGTTGATTACATGGCGAAAAGGGCTTCTACGCTGCTGGATGCTTGGAGTATCCATAATTAGGAGTCTCCCATCTTGGGACTCTCAATGCCTATGGGAGTTGATCCACAAGGATGTACAGACTTAATGTGATTTATTCTTGTTGTATTTTCTAGATGTCATTCTAGTATAGTGGTTTTAGCATGTTTGGCTATTTATTTGAGTCCTGGTTGGAAGTTCAATTGTACTCTGTAATCCAGACTTTTTATCAATAAATTTTTACCCCTTTATTTTAAAAAAATATCTACTTTTTAAGTCCACATGAATTGTTTATTCCAACCTTTGAACCAAGGATATTTTGACAAAAAAATGTATTTTAAATATGAATGGAGCCTAACTTCATGCATTATAAAATCATTTTTTTATAATAATAAGAGAAATTTCACTAAAACAAAGATCTACTTTTGAAGTCTATATGTGAATGAATTTTTTTCAAATTAATTTTAGAACTTCAAATAAGAAATTTGGAATTTTAAAAATGATAAAAGTGTATAAGAGTTCATGCCTATATTTTTAACCATATATTATTTCAAAGAAACCTTTTTTATTTTACATATATTTAATAAGACTATGATCAAGAAGAGTGAGAAATTTGTAGTACTTAATACTCAATATTTGTATCTTAATTCTCTTTAATACGTACGAAAACTACCAATTTAATTATTTAAATCAAATTTTACGACTCAAAATTTGTAAAAATATAAACCTAATTCTATACAAATTGGAATATAATATTTACACCTAACTTGAGAGGGAAGAGATTAAAGTTAATCTAGATTTAATATAATGGACATTTAGATATATGGATAGAGTGGACTGGAATATATTTAGTTTTACTAGTTTTATTATAGTCATGGGCTATTTTACAATGTGATATATATCAAGTGGGGGCTTTAGAAATAGATAAGAATTTAGGAAAAAAGGTGTCATGACTTTTCCATACTTTAATTTTTATGCCTCACACCCACAAATAGAGAATTCTTATAAAAATGAAGGAATTCTTCTCTATAAATAAAGTAGAGATATAGGAAGAAACTTCATTAATATTTAATAACAAGATATAGGACAATAGAAAAAAATAACAAAAATCTTTAGGATGCGTGTCCATATCTAATGACTGACATAAGTAGGAATAAACTAAAAAGAAATACATCCTTGAATATAAAACACTAAAAATCTATTGTAGAAGTTATTAAAAATTTATCAATAGTATTGAAGAGTAAAATCCTTGACCTTATAAGTTATTCTTGAGAGTCATTTAGGGAGGAATACTTCATTATGAATGCTAAGTGTTACCCAAATCCATCAAGAGTAGTGAAATTTGAAATATAGGATACAATCAATAGGTCAATCAAATTGCTCATAAACTATTAGATTTATTTTCATGGTACCTAAAAGAAATAAAAATAATTAAGTGTAGGTAAGAAAGGTTCTAAGATTGTAAGAAAAGAACATACTAGCTTATCCCCAATATAAAAATAAAAGTAAACGTAGAGTTAGATATTATAGTAAAAATAGGAACTATTTATTTATGTGGACATTAAATAGATGAGAATGGTGGTGATTTATAAAAATAAAATGAAGGAAACTAGAATCTACATGGAATGCAAGGAGGCAAGGAGGATATGACAAGTTATAAATGACAATGAATCTTTTTAACACCATTTATAGAATATATTTTATAATGTATGGCAAGCAAGAAAGTCTTTTTCTTCATTAATGGGGTCCAAATTAATGCCTATTGAACATTGTAGAGGAGATAGATCTAAGACTATTTTATCATAAAGTGTAATTAATTTATATAAATTATAGTGGTATTTTAAGAAAATAATGTTCACATAGTATTTTATATAAGTATGAGTAATACTCCAAAATATTTCATGTATTATTTCATGAATGTATCTATTGATATATAGTTTGTATAAGTTTTATGCAATCAAGTTGATATTTAAATTATGTCATCAATTATATATTTTATTAAACTGAAAGAAGTATCTAATTATAATATCTTATATGGTGTTGTTAGGATATATCACATGTAAAGACATAATAATAGTGGACCTACTATAAATTATGATCACCATCAAGTAGTCAAATATACTAGGAATGATAAAATACTATTAAAATTTTACAAGAATCTATATAAAAGTAATGGACACAATTAATTAACTATTCAAGAAAAGAACACATCATCATGTCATAATACTGACAACATATACACTTAGAAGGTTAAGTTTACAAAAGCACATATTTTTATGTTTTTGGATTAGAATTATATTTTTTTGTGCATACATAATCATCAAGGATTGCAGTAAAGAATAATTATATCCACCCAATATATCTTTATCACTTAAACATCATGCGTATTAATTATATGTATATATATTTTTGACTATCTAAATGAAATATCCATATTCCTATTTTCTTCTTTTTTGTTCTAATAATTCTTCTTCACATTATATAGTCAATCAATTATGATTTTTTATGTATTGCCACAATAAAACCAATGATTAGTTCTTTTCTAAATAGAATATTGTGTAACACCTTTATTATATTAGAAAATAATTTTACTTTATAAAAATATTCTTATGAATATAACTTAAATCTATTTCCCTATTATTTTTAAATATTTAATATAATTTGCATTTAATCCACCTCATGAATCTTTAAATGATGTAATCCCTTGATTTCTTTCATTTTTGGCAAATATAAAATTGGCATGGAGATTATGTTTACCAAGTAACTCGTCAAAATTAAATTTTGTTAGTTATATAAAATTAAAAAACAATTTCATATGTGTCTTATATTTTAAACTCCATAAAAATATATTTATTCTCTTTAACTAATCTCATTTATAAGAATATATAAACAATTTCATCAACAAATTTCTCTACATTTTAAAACATGTACATAAAACCAAATATATGCGATAAATTTTCATGCATTAAATGAGGAGTATGCTTACAAAAATAATTGCTCTGATTATCATTATCTCACACATGATATATTATGTAGATCATAAACATCAAGTCATCCAACTTTATTTCATACAAAATAGTAGTTTATGATTCTAAAGTATATTTTTAAGAGACCAATGTCAATTGACTATTGATTGTACTCCATATTATCTATATATCTATGTAATATTCATTGCCATAGTATACTATACATGTATTCTTTAAGGTGTTCACTTTATCATAACATTATCTACATGTTACCCGGCATTAACAAATTATGTAATACCCGATAGAGTCCTCTTAACAACTATATTCAAGTAGGCATCATCTTTTCTATTGTCTTTTCCACCACAATAGAAGATTGGATGCCTCTATCACATCCATATGTTGAGCCAAATCCTTCGTAGTTTGTAAATTTCCGAGATATATATATATATATATATATATATATATATATATAAGACCAATCAATAGGCAATGCAGAGGTGAAAGAATAAATTATTATGAAGCTGCCCAATACAACAATATTATATAGAATATATGTCGTTAATGTTAATTATAATTAACAATAACTTTCCAATTTTCAAAGTTTTGGTATATGTTATAGTATTTGTTAATACCATACGTTGTGCTTGATTGCTCATGCGCTAATAATGAACTTTTTTTTCCATCCTTAAAGGTGGATTATGCACCTAATGAAGCCAAGGACATTGTTATATTCTTTGAAATAAATGATTCCTCTAATGATCTAAAGAAGCAAAGAAGGAATTCTTTTATAAATTATATTCATTAAAGGAAGAGATATAAGATAAATTATAATCTCCAAACATAGATAGTCATTTATATAAAATTAGATCCCATAAAGTTGTTAAAACAATCACACTAACTCATAACATCAAAACATGAAACAATATCGTTTTCGTGGATGAAATTAGTTCTGTCAAAACATGAAACAATATCGTTTTCGTGGATGAAATTAGTTCTGCAAATCCTCAAAAAGAAACCCAAATGCGTATACTGATGACTTCATGCCTAACCCTACAAAACAGTAACAATGCTAGGAAGATGACATGTCTACGGACGACTCTTTTATGCTTGGACGATGTCAGATTTTGTGTGTCCGACCTCGGATTCTTGTCGGTCTGGTTGGTAAGCAGGCTATATGATTCATGAGTAATCCCAATTAGCCCCACGTCATCAAAAAAATATGTGCACACTGTATAAACCCTCTAGAGAACAACCAGATATGAATGCTTCAGAAAATTAAAATAAAAGCTAAAAAAAAAGGAAAAAAAAAAGGGACGGAGCAAATAGCACTATTTATGGCAGTTTACTGCCGAAGGTTTATATACCCCGGGGCCCGGAGTGCTCATATTGTGGACTGAAGATCGATGATGAGCCTGCACACATAAACAAATGATTGGTAAGAAATTAGAGTCATCATAAAGTTCGATGAAAATGTCATCCCAAGGCAATATTAAATATTGAGCTAAAATTTGCTGATTTCATAATGCGGCATCCTAGCATCTATACCAGCATCTTTCAAGGTAATAACAATATTGAAGATTTTAAGAAGATCCCAAAATTAACCGAGCCAATTATAGACATTACAAACTCCAGCATCACCCACACCGTTCCTCTTTCAGTTACAAAGTCATGTTGGGAGATTAGGGCAAATAAAACACGGTCACAACACCTCAAAACCTTTCTTATAAGATTAAATGTCCCTTCCCTACACACAACCATAATACTATTAACGACATAGAAGTAAACTCCCTTGCTTTCTCTGGCTAAACAGGGACTACGCAACCAAAACCCGCTGCGGTTAATCAAGTTGTGATAAATGTCCCCAAGCCTGTGCAAGAAATACAACCTCAAAAGGTTAATTATCAGGCAGTGCCTCCTAATTATGAAAGAGAAAATAAAAAACATGAGCAAAATCAGCAGCGTCGCCCTAAGCGACAATTCACCCCTTATACGGAGTCTAGAGACTCCCTATTTGACCGCTTGTCAGCGGCAAATTTAGTCACCCTTCAGAAATCCAAACCATAGATCCTAACGCTCCCAAGCCTAAGGGATACAGAGAGGATTTATATTGTAGGTTCCATAGGCAAAGGGGACATCACCTGAACGGATGTTGGAAATTCAAGGGATTGATACAAGATTTGATTGATAATAAAACATTAGCAGTGGACAACCCCATAGCGCCAAATAATCAATAGATGGGGGTTTTCAAGGACCCTTTGCATGCCCACGAGGCATAGGAAAAATCTCTTCAGGTCAATGAGGTGCGACAGAATCTCCCCATGCAAGGATTTGTGGGAATGATCAGCATAGTGACCAGGAACATGAAATACCCAGGAGTTGCCCCCGAGGCAGCTACAAGAGAAGTTCCAACAATGTCGCAACCTCAACAACGCATTGTGCAGTTGCCTTCGCCTAGACCCGAGGTCACGATACAGACCAAACTCACGCAAAGTTTGCGGACCACATCGACTAGGCTTTCCATTTATGAGCTTATACAACAGTCAGCACCCCATAGGGAAGCTCTCATGGAAATTTTGAAATCCATCGAGTTGCAGCCTCATGAAGCGAATTCCTTCAATAACTTCGTGGGACATATAAAATGATGTATAGAGTCGATCATTACCTTCAGAGAAGATGAGGTTAAAACAATATCGAATGACATGGTAGATCCACCCCTGCATGTTATTGTGCAGGTCAACGAGATCCCGTACAAGAGAGTGTTGGTAGATACTAGCTCATTTAGTAACATCATTACCGTTGTAGCATTAAAACATCTGAAGCTGCCAGCCTCTCATATCATGGCTTCCACATACACACTGTGAGCATTCAACGATGCAATATGCTCGACAGTCGCCACAATTGTTCTACCTATTCAGGTAGGACAAAAGACGATACCAACATTGTGCCATGTTTTGGAAGGCGAGATGGCATACAACATATTGCTAGGGTGGCCATGGATCAGGGACATGAAGTGTGTCCCTTCGATAGCTCACCAGTTTCTAAAGTATGCATTTTAAGGAGAAGTACATGTAGTCATGATGGACTTAGAACCCTTCAAATATTGCAATGCGATGCAATTAATGCCTCAATCGACCCTCCCATCAATGCATTTGGATTTCCAATTAAATCCATCTAGATAGGGTCCAATACCATGGGCACCACTGGTGACTAATCCATCAAAATCCCAACCAGGTGAATCTTCATCATCTACTCCTTCACTACCAACGCCACCTGTCATGGCTAAACAAAAGGACAAAGGAAAAAAAATCTTGGAAGAGGCTTAGCCCCTAGAAGAGGTGTTGCCAACGATATCAACTGTATCAATAGAAGAAATACCTAGCACAATGGAAGCTGAGGCTCCTAATCCACCCAACATGGAATGGACTCAGGAAGGCCTTCCATTTCCTCCCTCTCAATCGTCAACAATTACTGTTGAAATGGCCAGTACGGGCCTAGGGGAGTATCTAGTGCAGAATGTTGTGGCAACGCCCACGCTAGAAACCGTGTAAGACATGAGGAGACCTCGCCTTCCCATAGGGATAGTTATTCCTTTAGGTTACCCACCAAACCAGACTAATTTTGTGTATGGGGGCTTTGATCATGGTGTTGAACCATGCAAGAAAAAGGACAAGGACAAAGAGCCTTTTGCCAAAAATGTCAATTATCTGTCAAACCCGGACTTCGCTCTGAGATATCTCGGCCAATGCAATTGGCATGGATACGGGCTAGGTAGGTATGAGCAAGGGGTGCATGTCCTTTGCCAGCCAAGATACCAAATGCCATATGATAAGTCGGGAGTAGGGTTCAACCACCCCCGCCCTTAGACATCTTGGTGGAAAACATGCAAGGCCTAGGAATAGGCAACAAGGGTGGATTGGCATCAGATCCTTATGCCAACCCAAACACAACGTATACCTTGGGAGATTACCTCCCATGGTCAACAACCACCCTTGGTAACATCAAAAATCCCTCTCCTTTGCTAGAGAGAGGTGAAAGTTCAGACACTAACTTTCAAGGAGAACATAAACAGTGTCTAGAGATTTTTTTGAAACTGTTCCCTTTAGAGGTTCCAATTGAACCAGTGTTGTGTCAAGAGAATCAGGTCCCTCCATGGAGCGTGGAACAACCGCAATGGGATCAGATTAATTTGCTCGAACAAGATGAGCCTAATATGTCGTAGGAAGCTGTCGGGGCCAACAAGGGCCTTTGGATCATCGACAATGATTACGAAGACAAAACTGAGATGGAATATCTTAATCATGCATGACGACACAATCACCATGTAACTCATGAAGAACTAATGGCACAACTAGGCATAAGGTTAGGGCACGAGTGGTACGTAGACCCAGCAGGGTGGGACCAAGTGTTGGATCCATGGCTCCAAGTTTACGACGAGCACCGTCCACCCCGAGACCCTATAATAACATCAGTGTCGAGGGAAGACCCTGTCTTCCTATCAGCACATAGGGCCGATCTGTTCGTACCTATCCCCCTAGAGCCAGATCCAGAGCATAGGGAGCATCCATAATGTTTGAGTTATCATACCCACAGTAATGGAGACCAAATTCATTCTGTCCACATGATATCCTTTGATTTGACTGCACCCATTCACAATCCGGTCGAGCTAGCATGGTCATTGCATCTAGACACAGATGCCATCGACTGGGATCACGTCAATTCACCTCTCTCACCATCAGAGTACTGGCATTTTGGTAAGATGCCTCATTTTACCCCAAGGACAACTCAGGATATTTTTTAGGTTGAAGAGGAACCCAAGGTTCCCAACGCAGATTTAAATTCAGCTAATGATATCTATTTGATCCCGACTCCACATCAATTGGAGGACGGATCCCACATGTCGGTCGAGGAGAGGACTGACGTAGACATCGGCTTGGATCCAATAAATCCATAGATTATCAAGCTGAGGGTAAGCTTATCCCCTGAAGAGCAAGCCGAATACATTGCCCTTCTCAAAGAGAAGAAGGAGGTTTTTGCATGGTCATACAGAGACATGCCGGGGCTAGATCCGTAGCTAGTCATGCATAATTTAATGCTTGATCCGATAATCAAGCTAGTTAAGCAAAAACTACATAAGATGCACCCAACAATGGCCTTGATGGTCAAAGACGAATTGTAAAAGCTATTGGATGCACAATTTGTCATCTGTGTGGATTATCCGCCATGGCTGTCCAACATGGTGTCCGTCAAAAAGCTCGATGAGAGGATTCACATATGCACTAATTTTTGAGATCTAAACAAAGCGAGTCCTAAGGATGATTTCCCCTTGTCGAGCATCGACGCATTGGTAGATGCTACAGCAGGTCATGAAATGCTATCCCTAAGTCACAGGCTGACATAACCCTATTCTTCGATGGTTCTAAATGTGAGCAAGGTGGTGGCATGGAAATAGTATTCTTCACACCGTAGGGCGCTCCAATGCCCCTGTCATTTAAATTAAACTTCCCATGCACCAATAATAATGCAGAGTATGAAGCCTTGCTCATAGGTCTTTAGACAACAATCACCATGAACATCAAATGACTGAACATCTTTGGTGATTTGTTGTTAATTTTCAATCAAGTCAAAGGGATATTCCAAATTCCTGGCAAAACTTGAGTGGTATGACATCGAGGCACTCCCTCGGTCATCGAATCATTTTGCGAACATAATGGCCTCCTTGGGGTCACTAATCTTGCAAGACCTTTTTGGTGATATGACAACCATTCAAGTCAAAACCCTATCGCAATCCATGATGGAGCGTGCAAGCTCTAACTTGATGTCAAGAATCTACATGATCCAGATTGAGCCATCTTCGAATAAGTTCTCTCGAATCCACGATCGTTTGAAGCATGCTAATTGGGGGTCCTTGTTCTCCCCCACTCCCATTAATAGCAACACAATGCTATTATTATAGGTTCTATCCCACTCAACGTTTCCTAGGGATGAACTTCAAGAGGGATTGGCTGTTCATACCATCAAGGTTTTTGATCAATAGGACTAGTATTTACCCATTAGAGACTACCTCAAGTTAGGTAATCTCCTACTTGGATTGACACATGCCACAAAACAAGCATTCAAGAAGAAAGTGGCTAAGCATGTCTTGATAGGAGACATTTTGTACCATCACAACTATGAAGGAATCCTTCTTCATTGCTTGGACCAGCAATAATCCACTTGGGTAGTCGCCCAAGATCATGATGGTACATGTGGTGGCCACTTCAGTGGTGTGGCCATCGTAAAGCGCATTCTTTGCATGGGCTATTATTGGTCATATTTAGAGCGAGATTGTTGCGCATATGTCAAGAAGTGCATGAAGTGTCAACATCATGCCAATTTGATGCACGTACTTTCCCAGGCCTTGTAGAAAGTCTAGTCTACTTGGCTATTTTCGCAGTGGGGCTTCGATCTAATTGGAAAGATCTCCCCTGCATCGTCAGGTTGTCACACGTTTATCATAACGGCCATAGGGTATTTTACCAAGTGGGTGGAAGCAGTTTTACTTACCTCTACAACAGGACCCCGCATTGTGGAGTTCATTTTGCATAACATCATATGTCGTTTTGGTATTCCATCCAAAATAGTCTCGGATAATGGGACACCATTCAAGAACAAAAATGTGCGTGCTTTGACCACAAAGTACAAAATTCAACACAGTTTTTTGACACCCTATTATCCGCAAGCGAATGGGCAAGCAGAGACGTCAAACAAAATGCTAGTTGCCATCCTTAAAAATATGGTCACAGATAGTCATAAGGATTGGCACATCCAAATCCCACTTGCCCTTTGGGCTTATCGCACTAGCATTCGGACGCCCACTGGGGCCACTTCGTTTTCGCTCGTGTATGGCTCCGAGGCAGTCATGCCTCTAGAGTTGGAAATTCCTTCCCTACGCATATCAATGCAGGAGTTCATCGATGATGACGCTACGTGGCAGGCCCGGTTAGACCATCTTACGTTGCTTGACGAATGACGCGTTAATGCTCTTGAGCATTAATGTAATTTATCAAGAGTGACTTAAGAAAGCTTACAACATGAAAGTTCACCTAAGGGACTTTCGGGTTGGTGATTTGGTTTTGAAGGAAAACCAACAAAACTCTAGTTTGTCATCCCACCTAAGGGACAAATTTGTGGCAAATTGGTTAGGTCCATATGTCATTGATAGCAAAATAGGACCCGGGACATACCGGTTAGCCTCCCTTGAAGAAATCAAGAAAACATAACCCTTGAATATCAGTCATTTACGACCATTCCATATCTAAGAGAGCCAAATCCCAAAAATGCTCCAAGGATCCATCAAATCGCTTGGTCAAATCCCAAAAATGCTCCAAGGATCCCTTTAATCACTTGGTCAATCCCAAAAATGCTCCAGGGATCCCTTTAATCGCTTGGTCAATCCCAAAAATGCTCCAAGGATCCATCAAACCGCTTGGTCAATCCCAAAATGCTCCAAGGATTCTATAATCGCTTGGTCAATCCCAAAATGCTCCAAGGATTCTATAATCGCTTGGTCAATCCCAAAATGCTCCAAGGATTCTATAATCGCTTGGTCAATCCCAAAATGCTCCAAGGATTCTATAATCGCTTGGTCAAATCCTAAAACGCTCCAAGGATCCCTAAAATCGCTTGGTCAATCCCAAAAATGCTCCAAGGATTCTATAATTGCTTGGTCAAATCCCAAAAATGCTCCAAGGATCCATCAAATCGCTTGGTCAAATCCCAAAAATGCTCCAAGGATCCATCAAATCGCTTGGTCAAATCCCAAAAATGCTCCAAGGATTCTATAATCGCTTGGTCAAATCCCAAAAATGCTCCAAGGATCCCTAAAATCGCTTGGTCAAATCCCAAAAATGCTCCAAGGATCCCTAAAATCGCTTGGTCAAATCCCAAAAATGCTCCAAGGATTCTATAATCGCTTGGTCAAATCCCAAAAATGCTCCAAGGATTCTATAATCGCTTGGTCAATCCCAAAATGCTCCAAGGATCTCTAAAATCGCTTGGTCAATCCCAAAAATGCTCCAAGGATTCCTATAAATCGCTTGGTCAACCCCAAAATGCTCCAAGGATTTCCACAATCGCTTGGTCAAAAATAAGAAAAGTCAAAATTCAAAAATCATCAAAAACAACAAAAAAATTCACATCTCATCTTCATATTCACAAAAAATCAATCCATCAAAAATACAAAAATACATAGCTGCATTAAGCATCGCATCCATACATTGCATATTTGTGGTCGTACAGGTCAAAGGCACCATAGGCTGTAATTGCTCTGCTAGTCCATCTAGTTCCACATTGTTCCATCTTATAAAACAAACAAACAAACGCCATTTACTGCTATTTACCACACTAAGAGTCAGTGGTCTTCTAATGTATCAAAAGTTTTCGTAATTCAATCATCATTTTGCTCTCTAGTCACGTAATGTACCAAGTCAGACAGATTTTACGAAGGTAGAGTTATACTTGAAATACGCCTTGTTATGTAGCATCCCAACACAAATTAAAACACATAAAAATTCCCAAGTTGTGTGAACGAAAGATGAAACCTGCACAGTAATCCAGGTCACCACAAGTGAAACGGTTATCTTGCTCATCCCCCTGTGTGAATGGTTCTAGAATGCTGAGAATTGATAAAAGGACGAGCTCTTCCCTATCCATTCACCTTAATAAACAGTGGTTTTACCACTACCAAATCCCAATCATAGTTGGTTCCCAAAGTTGTAAGGATTTGTACTACACGTTCCTGCCAAGGATGGGTAGTCATCCCCAAGACCTAAAAGGATCAACGCCATTCATGAACAAATTTCCAACAAACCATCATCCTAACCCTTTCCATTCACCTTTGGTCTCCAAGTTGTAAGGATTCGTACTATCTACCCTTAATTAGGATGGGTAGTCATCCCCAAGGCCTAAAATATCAATGCCCTTACTTCATAATCTCCATCATCCCCTTGGTTCCCAACGTCATAAGGATTCGTACTATCCACCCCTAACCAGGATGGGTAGTCATCCCCAAGGCCACTAGGACTAAGGCCATTCACAAGCTCAAACTCACACCGCTCAAAATATGAAATCAAGTAACAGTGGTTATCACCACTATTCAAAATCCTTGCTCAAAAAAAAAAATAAATAGAAAAATAAATAGTGATTTGCATCACTATATAGATGAGCAAGTCTCCCAAATCATTCAGCCAACAAATAACCTGAACTTGAATCTTTAGACTTTTTAGCATTCAAAAACAAATTAGGTGATCCTCATTATAGGTTTGGTTGACAGCCTATCTAGCAATGGTGGTATCCTACCCGCATGACGATATGTCTGTCACATTCGCTTTGCATGTGTGCAGACCAATGTTTGCATGAGGATGAGCTAGCTTATGGTATCCTAGATAACACCACAGATTAATCTGACTAAATACAACAAAGGAGTTAGTGGAGCTAATTAGGTGATCCTTAGTACAGGTTCGATTGAAAGCCCATCTGGCACTGGTGGTATCCTGACAAATACCACATAAATGAACTCAATTGCACACATAGGGATGTGAAATAGCTTGGTCAAAAACAAGTCCGATTCATACCTTGTCCAAAAGTCTTGTAAGATAAAGTACAATCGTGGCTAGTGAGTTAAAACCGTCTGAGTCTCAGAAAACCTTAGCTACATTTCTAAACCAACTGTGCTACTTTTCATCCTTACAATACCATCAGAAAATACAAAAAAAAAAAAACACATGTATACATACAAAGTCATTCATCATAGCAATCGCCTAAAAACAAAAATAACAGAGTCCTAAATAGTCTAGGGTGCCATAACCAACCATCACAAATTCCATTCATCCATTTCATTTTGCATATCACATATAAATCAAAAACATTTGCATTCATCATAACATATGCATCCATCAAAATAAATAAACATGCATACATCCATATTCATCAACCATAATGCATAATATCAAATCATCACATGTGCATAACCACAATAAAGTTGGTATATATATATATATATATATATATATAATCAAAAAAATACCTACGGGCTACAAAACTGGTCCTCTGACCCCACAATCATATAACAAAACCACCCAGCCTAAGGCGTCGACCACCATGATCAGGGCAGCTACTTCTAGCCCCCACATCACTCCTACTGTCGCATCCCTCATCCAATCGCCTGCGACGAGATGATGCTGACTGCTCAGTACCACTATCCCTTGTCCGACACGAAGATCCACCTCCCGACGGCTCAGGTAGCCGCCCACCAAGGCGGATGACCTCCCTCTCCAAATCTATCCGATGTCAGCACCACTCTACCTCCCACCGATGGTAGTAAGCTACTGCATCATCATGCTACGCCAAAACCCTATCTCGCTCTGCTAGCTGAGCCCGTAGGAGATCCCTCTCCTGCAGCGCATCCCATAGCTCCTGCAGCGCATCCCCTAGCTCTTGATATCGTATCCGTAGCAGCTACGCCAAACATGCATTCTCAGCATGTACCTTGGACTCCATCTCCTCCACATCCGCCTAAGGTATGGGACTCTCTGGAATAGCAGCCTGCTTCGGCTCCCACGGCTCCGCAATGTCCTACATCTCCGGCTGATCCGGAGCCCCCAAATCTACATCCTCACCCTCCACCTCAACCATGTTTGCATCCTCCAAAGGAGCTCCCCAATCATCCCCTGGTGCCTCAGCACCCTCCCCACCCGTCGCTGTCGCCTCCGTGCCTCCTAGTGGCCCCCCTCCTCACCATCACCGCAGTACCCACCACTGGTCATACTCTACGGTAGTCTCGACATCATCCACGTCTAGGACATCGATCACCACATCTGAATCCTCACCCAGTGGCACGATGACTGGTCAGTCTAGAGTCCTATCATCTCCCTAGCGTCGATAGACCACGGGCTCACTAGGCAACCCCTGGCACACCCCAAACTGTCATGTAACCTGGCTAAATGAGAAGAACTCATGCTCGGTCCCATGTCGCCCAATCAACCACCGCTCTCTGCATACCCGTCGGAGCCACTCTCCAGCCTCGAGCTAGGCTGGACAGTCTCGATAAGGGCGCCAAACCACCTCCCCTGGAGTGAGCCAAGAGAAGGCATCGACATAGTGCCCTACGGTACCTGCCCATCATCGACTTTGTCCCTGCTCTTCGGACCACCGCCACAGAACTGCATAACCTATCTCCTTATCCTCCATCGCCACTCGAGTCATCCATGGTAACCTGGTTGGCCTCTCAACTGCTATGTGCTGCCAACCCTAGCACTGCAATAGATAGCTGTAGTTGATCCCCTTTCGCTGTCGACAACGGACCTCATACAGCTCCCCATAGAGTTGTGCCATCAGTGTCTATCCCCATCTCAGGATAAGCGGTGCCTCTATCGGGCACTCTACCAATCGCCAAACCAAATCCAGCAGGTTCCATGGGAACCTTGCACCTGACGAGTCAGGTAATAGCATGTTGGAAATGAGGCCCATAAGGAATGCATGCCTCACTCCCAACACCCCCCTCTCCTGCCACCATCGGACCATAATCCCGCCAACCTGATAGTCAATATCGGTCATCTCCACTAGGCTCTCTACACCCAACTGCTCCCCATGTTCGAAGCATCTCGTCAGTATAGCCATCCGTTGATCACGCGGTGATGTCCTGATGGGCAGTCCATCTATCAGAATTTGAAGAAGTCGATAGATATCCTCCAAAGTAACAATCATCTCCTCTGTTGGGAGATGGAAGGTATTGGTCTACGGATCCCAAAGATTGATCAGGGCCATCAAATAGGCCTGATCCATGACCACAGGCTCCAATAAAGCCACCTGCTTGACTCCAAGGGCATCAAGCCACTCCCCGTCAGCCTCAGTCAGCACCCCTTGCACCTCAGTAAAAGCAGTGGGTACATGGTACTGGCTCCTAAAAACCTGCAAAAGAAAACAATTCAAAAAAATTAAAATCATGGAAAAGAACTGTACAGCAATAACATGCATATACAACATTGCCTATCAATGTACAGCAAAAAAAAAAAAAAACAAACACAAAAATTCAAACAAAAATTAAATTTTCAGTTCTAGGGTTTCTAATCCTAACTAATTAATTTAAAAACAAAAATTCAAAATTCAATTAAATTTTCAGTTCTAGGGTTCCTAATCCTAACTGATAAATTCCAAAAAAATAAAACGAAACAAAATTTAAAAAATTAATTTTTCAGTCTTAAGGTTTCTAATCTTAACTGATTAATTTAAAAACAACATAAAAATTCAAAAACAACAAAAATTACGTCTTAGGGTTTTATGTTTCATTATCTTGGGGTTTAGTTAAAAGCTAAATAAACATTCTTTACCTAGGTTTTGCACTACGTTTAGTTGTACACTAAGTCTTAGTTGTCCTTAGCTCAGTTTCAAGGTTTAAATTTTAAAATTTTGAAAAACATCATCACAAAAATAATTCAACAAAAGAATTGCAATTAAAACAAAAATAAACTCTAGGGAGCACTTACTGGTCTTGATTCGGCTCTGCCGCTCGATCCAGTTTGTGTACTCATGATGGTAGGAAAAATCTTGGCAGCGCTTCGATTTGCAGAATTAACCTCCTCCTCCCCAGAGCTCCAAATCGCAAGAAAAATCAGATGCAAATGAGCCCAAACCCTAGTTTGGGCCCTTAAATAGGCTTTTGAGCTAGAATTCATCCTTCACTAGGACGAGCGCTCTAGTTAGCACTCGTCCCACCCAAGGACGAATTCTAAAGCTTGGATTCATCCCACCATGGGACAAATTCAGGCCAGAAACTTCAAAAACATCAAAAAATGAACAAAAATGCATTAAAACCAATAATAAATTTGCCCGATGAGAGTGCTGTTGCACTTGACATATCGGGAATACAAAACAGACATTGGGGTCATAAATTATCATTATCCTACTCCCTAAGAAGGCTATTTTAGCTGGACCGCTCCATGGGAAGATGAATTTTTGCCAATTTTAGCTCCAAACAGCGTCGCAAAAAGGGTTACCACCCACCAAAAATAGGTCTAAATGTTGGAAAAAATGCACATGCTTAACGCTAAACCATCTAGAGGCACCCTTGCACAAGTCATCTTGGGTCAAGCGACTCGTCGCTTTTCTCACGAAGGTCATTCCCTCATCGATTCGTCGCTTGAGGGGGTAGTCACACTTAGTCACCAATCAACAAACACACACCCAATCAAGGCAAGGACATGCATTCAAAGAATCATTGACAAAGATAATTACGCTACTGCTTGGGGCAGTAAACAAGCAACAATCATAATCTGATCAAATCACTTGTCATTTTGTGAATCATGAACACAAGGTTCTCCCCCGCGGACAAAAGGTTGCGCCCTTTGCCTATTCATGACTGATCAATGTCCAAGCTCAAGTCACACCTCACCAAAACAGGTTAATACTTGAAATAAAATTCCTTCTCTCGTTAGAAGCAAGGATTCAAGAATGCATGCCCTTTCCATACTTGGGGCATCAAAATTTGGTTAGGTTACCAAGAAAACCTAATCATTAGTGCTTTGGTTATCTATTTTTGCTCGACGTTGTGCCATGCACAGCGCATCCCAAAAAGGGGCATCTGTAGACACCAAAATAACACCAATCCGATTATGTGACTGCAAAAACTGATCGCTTTGACACACACAGCCCCTAGGACAGCCCTCAGAGGTTAAACAGTGGTCCTAACCACTTTTATAGTAATTTTGTAAGGTCAAAAGGCAATTTGGCACATTCAAGCACTTTGCTCAATATTTGTCTCACCCAGGGACGAATTCAAACTGGGATCCGTCTCACCCAAGGATGAATTCTGGATTCGTATTTGGTCAGGATGATTTCCAGGTTTAATGGGCAAAAATAAGAATGGCACCAAGTGGCAGCCGAGGACAGTCAATTATTGCCTCCTGCCTTGCATGCATGTGTAGGTGGGTAGATTGGCCGTTGGAGGACTGTCACAAGGGCAGTCATGGAAGCCCAAGTCAGGGAGGAGTCTCCTCCCTCTTGAGAAGGCATGGCCGCCACATGGCACCCCTGCATGCCCCTCCAAAGAGACCCCCTGGGTCTATAAAATGGTGGACTTTCCCACCCAAAAAAGACAAGTTGGAGGCATTTTCAAGCAATGAAGTGCTGCCAAATTGATACCATGCCTTTACCCTTTTGATTTACATCTTCCACATCCTTGATCTCTTTCGCAAGAGAGGTTATTGGGTGGCTATTGGAAGTGTGAATTCGGACCCAAAAACCCAACATTTGACCACCTTAATCCACCAATTTTCCGACAACCCATTCTAAGAGATTTTGGGCCCATCCCTAGTGGATTGGTGCCAAAATCAAGTTCCAACGGTGGGTGGCCCACTCGAGCACCCCACACTTTTTAAGTTTCATTCTAATTCATTTTTCTATCATTTGTTCATCTCTCATTTCATTATATGCTGACTAGATAGTTTATGTATTCGATTTCATAATGTTTTAATCAGATTTCATCATGTTCTTGTCGCTTTTGTTGTCCCACTAACTTGCAGGTAGCGATGCCAAATTCTCGCTGATGGAGGTCAAATTGGGAGAAATCGACCATCTGGGTCATCCCAAAATGCCCCCAATTAGCTAACCCCTATGTTTGTAGGTCATTTGGAGATCCCGAGATGCGACATTTGGACGACATCACTTCGGATTTTCATCACAGTCGAATTCGTCCTACCCGAGGACGAATTACAGTTGAATTCATCCTGACCAGGGATGAATTTCAGTTGAATGTGAATTTCCCGACTGTTTCGATGGCAGTGGCCCTCTGGTAATGTTTTCTGGTCTCTGTCAAATGTTCAGGTCATTTGGAGTCATTTCATTCACTGGTTTAGCTAATTTTTTACATGCATCTTTCATTAATTTTAGAGAACAAATGTTTCCTATTTGCAATAGGTGCTACTAACACCTTTGTTGTTTCTTTGATCACAGGAGGAGTAGCAAAGGTTAAGAATTCACCATCGCAAGCGGCGACAACACTTTGGCCCACCCATTTCAAATGTGGGCATGCGGAAGAGGGAATACTAAGTCACGATTGTAACCCAAAACTCATTTAACGCTCCTAGCCCCTGAAAAGGGAGGAGGCGTCTTTGTAACCGAGATTAAGAGAGTTAAATAAAAGGGCTATGATTTCTCTAATTTCTTGTATCTCATTTCAATTTGCCTCTTTCATTTCATGCACTTCACATTTTAGGACTTAAGCGTTAGTTTTGATTTTGAATGCATCGCAATAGTTTTCTTTTTCAAATCTTCCAGAATCTCGTGCTTTCACTTAAACTTAACCGGAGCAGCAACCAAGTTTCAACATCAACTAAGGATTTCTACGCAAAAACTCACATTGATGGAGTCTTTTAGAAATTATCGTTTGCCAAGAATAAATGAAAACGGAAGCCCAACATGATTTACTTTGCAACGAAACATGCCATTCTAAGTCGCATGAATGCGTTGATTAGACACCAACAAGAACATGAACTTGAAAAAAACATTCCCTAAAATTGTACACAAAAGAAGTATCATAATAGCCACAAAATAATCTCCGATTCCTGGATGAAATTAGTTCTGCAAATTCTCAACCAGAAATCCAAATGGGTATGCTGATGTCATCTTGCCTAACCTTAAATGAAGGTAAAGATGATAAGAACATGGCATGTCTAAGCACGACTCTTGTATGCTTGGATGATTTCTCATTTCTTTGCTGCTGTCAGATTTTGTGAGTCCGATCTCGGATTCTTGTCACCATGGGTTGATGTCTGGTGGTTTAGGAGGGCAAGTGATTCAGGAGTGATCCCAATTAGCCCTAAGTCCTGATAAAAATATGTGCACATCATATAAACCATCTGGAGAACAACCAGATCCGAATACATAAAAAATGTAAACTAAAAGCTACGAATTAAGAAGAAAGGGAACAAAGGAAATAACACTATTTATGACAGTTTACCGCTGGAGGTTTACATAAGCCGACCTGCTCATGTTTTGGACTTAAGATAGATGGTGAGGCTGCACACATACACAACTGTGTGATCAGAAAATTAGTGTAAAAAGTTATTCTATCACCATCAAGAAAACAAAATGACCTTTCTAAGAATCGGAACTTGGCTTACCATTGCCAATCCATTCGGAGGTGTTACTTTCTGTTACGTCACCGTACGATTTAAGTTGATCAGTAATTTGCTTAATGTCGTCCGAAGAAGGGTTGCATATGCCTTGTTTGTAGTACTGTCTTAGAATTCCTAGTTGTTGTTCATTCGGATTCCACCTTGATGTAACTTCCTCTTGTTCTGTTCCTTCTTTCCCTTCATTACCCAAAGAACACAGATCCTTCTCTTGCTTGGAGATTATTAAATTTCCACTCTTACCCCTGGCACCGGAGGAGCAAGACATTCTTCTGGTTCTTGCGTGGTTTCTCTCCTTTAATAAAATGGTCAAACAGAGGATTAATATAAGAAAACTAACAGATAGACAATTCCAATTATAAAATATGTTATAAGACTATTAATCGGTAAAGAAATTAAGAAATAGGAGAGAAGAGGCATGAGGATTATTTACAATATCATCGACAGGATGACGCCACACAGGCCAATAATGTCTTCCAACTCTGGTGGATTTCGCTCTGTATATTTCTTTCAACGGTAGCAGACCTATTTGAGTCGTTCTGTATAGATCATTTCAACTTCCAGATATATATATTTTTTTCAACTTCCAGATATTCAATAAAATAAACCTTCTTTGCGTCTTACGCACCTGGCGCACGGCCGCCTTGTTTTTGCCTTCCTCTTCCAGCTCTGGAATAACTTTGTTAGATTTAGCCAGCTCTTACGGGACTCGAAACTGCGATGATCGAGAAAGAAAAGCTAAAAGAGAATGAAAAGAGGTATGAAGAGGCCCAAAATTTGGGGGTATTTATAGGGGACTTGGGGGTGTGACCTGGATGATGGAATTTATCAAATAATTCCGAATCGCGTCACTATGGGAAACACTTCGCAATTTCCTTTTTCTCAAATTCAGGAGGAACTTCGGGGAAAAATGAGCTTCGGGAAGAGGTTCAGGGAAAATTTGCCCAAAGTAACTACTTTGGGGAATATCTTGCCAAAGTAAAACTACTTCGAGAATTGCCGAAGTAGAACTACTTCGAGGATAAAGCTATCGAAGTAAATGCTTAGGGGGAGAAGCTACCAAAGTAGAACTACTTTGGGGAACTTCTCAGCCAAGCAACTTCTTCGCTCAGTTTGGCTTCGAAGTGAGTTCTTCGGGTAGAAAAGCTGTGAAGCTCTGTAGCTTACGGCAACTTTGGCGAAGTGGTTGCTGGATTCCACTTCAGGAGACTAAGTCTCGCAATGTGCATAGACTAACTAGATCCCTTTTGGATCAAATGGGTGTTTCGCCACTTCGGGGCAAACCCTAACTGAGGAATATCTACGAACAAAGAAATACATAGAGAAACAAATGGTAGAATAAATATGTTATATATTTAACTATAATGCCAGATTACAAAGCTTCCAACTGAAGTGGTTACAGACATCTACCAGATAAAATATCTACAAGATAAATCAACAACTTGGATGGGAGACTGTTGCTCCACTCTCTGGCTATTGGCGGCTGTTGGTTTCACCCTTCTGCTACTCTGCTAGTGTAAACGCTTGCTGCAGTGGCTCCTCTGTGCTTGTCATTCCTCTATGCTGCTCTGCTCCAACCTGTAACCTCCTCACTACTTCTCCTCATACGAAATGACAAAATGACCTCAGTATTTATAGGTGGGGGATGAGGATAGAATGCAGGATAAATCTACCAACCAAATGACAAGAAATAAATGCAACTGTAAGGTTACTATCCAATCATCGAAAGCCCTGGCTACTCGCACGCTTGGACAATTAATGTCCCGATCTACGTGCCTGACTTCTTCTTCGACCAATTTTTGCTTCAGCTGATATCTGCTTCGGGGGGCAGTTTGAAAGTGCTTTGCATCGAAGCATTTTCCAAAGTAGTTTCGAAAGTGCTTCGCACCTTAGCATTTTTTGAAAGTACTTCGAAGTGCTTCACGTCGAAGCATTTTTCGAAGTGCTTCGTGTCGAAGCATTTTTCGAAGGCGATTCGGAGATGCTTCATGTCGAAGCTCTTATGGGTACGAAGTTGGATTTAACATTTCGAACACCCTCCTTTAAATCAAACTTTGCAAGTTCTCTAACGCCCAACATATCTCGTAATCTGGTGAAGTCCTCCTCCTTCAAGGGTTTTGTGAAGATGTTAGCTAGCTGCTCCTTCGACCTACAAAACTGCAACTGCACTTCACCAAATTTCACCAGCTCTCTTATGAAATGATATCGGATATCAATGTTCTTAGTCTAGCCATGGAAGACTGGGTCCTTCGAGAGTGCGATGGCAGAGTTATTGTCACAAAATATTGTTGTTGTTGCTTCGGGCGGATGATGTAGTTCACACATAACTCTTCTTAGCCAGACTGCCTGGTAGGCGGCTGAGGTGGCAGCAACATACTCTGCTTCTACTATAGATAAAGCAACTATTGGCTATTTCTTTAAGGACCAAGAGATAACTCCGGATCCAAAATGGAAGGCATATCCCGAAGTGCTCTTTCGGTCATCAATGCTACTAGCCCAATCACTGTCGGTGTAGCCAATCAACTCAAACTGGTCTTGTCTGGCATAGTGAATTCCGTGGTTCCTTGTGCCTTTGACATATCACAAGATTCTCTTGCTTGCTTGCCAATGAGTGTCTTTCAGAGTCTCCATAAAATGGCTAATCAAACTGACTCCGAACATTAGATTTGGCCAAGTTGTAGTCAAGTACATCAGGCTTCCAACTAACCTTTTGTAGAGAGTTGGATCAATGCTTCTGCTATTGTCTGTCTTGCTCAACTTCAAACCAGTGGCTACCAGGGTGATGGCAGGTTTGTTGTCCTCCATCTTAAAATGCTTCAGGACATCCTTTGCATACTTGCCCTAAGAAATGAAGATGCCATCTGCTGATTGGTCAACTTCAATACCAAGAAAATATTTCATCAGCCCCATGTCTATCATTTCAAACTCGATCTTCATGGCTGTTCTAAACTTCAAAAATAGGTTGCTGCTATTGCCAGTATATATCATATTGTCCACATATAGGTAGATGATTATGAGCTCACCTACTTCATTTGTCTTCATGTATAGGGAGTGCTCACATGGGCATTTTTGAAACCCATTCTCCTAAAAATAGCCATCAATCCGATTGTACCAAGCCTGAGGTGCTTGCTTCAACCCATACATGGCCTTCTTCAACTTCAGGACCTTGCCTTCTTGTCTTTGTATTTCATAATCAGGTGGTTGGTCTATGTAGACCTCTTCTTCCAACACTCCATTCAGGAAGGCAGACTTGACATCCATCTGGTACACACTCCAGCCTTTTTGAGATGCTAGTGCCAAAATCATTCTGACTGTGTCAAGTCGGGCTACAGGTGCATACACCTCATGATAGTCAACTCCTGACTTCTACTTGTAGCCTTTTGCCACTAATCGAGCCTTATGCCTGTCAACTTCACCTTGGGCGTTAAACTTTGTTTTATACACCCACTTGACCCCAATGGTCTTCTTTCCTACTGGAAGTTCTGTCAGCTGCCATGTCTCATTCTTCTCAATGGCTGCTAACTCCTCATCCATCGCATTCACCCATTTACGATTCTGACTTGCTTCTTCAAACTCCACTGGATCACATTTAGTAAATAAGGTGAAGTCAGAATATTCTTCATCTAATTGGTCACGGGTTACCTCATAAATGTCTTGCAAGCTGCGAGTCTTCACAGGTGTCCTTAGGTTTTGAATTCTGCTTGCAAGTGGAGGTGATCGGGATGATGAGGGTGTGTTGATGCTGGCACCATTGTTGTTGCTTAAAGGTACAGGTGGATGTACACTATCTTCCTCCAATTTTATAGGTTCAACAGTTGCTGGTTCAGGCTTAGCAGTCTTTGAATTCCAGTTCCAAGCTTTGTTCTCCAAGAACTTCACATCTCGACTGATGGCAAGTTTCTTCGTCATTGGATTGTATAGCCTATATGCCTTTGCTTGTTCGTTGTACCCTATGAAAATGCATTTTTTTGATTTATCATCCAACTTTCATCTTTTCTCATATGGAACATGTGCATATGCAATGCACCCAAAAACTCACAAATGAGCCACACTTGGCTTCAGATTGCTCCAAGATTCCTCTAGAATTTTGTCCTTCACACTCTTGGTGGGACATCGATTCAGCAGATAAACTGCACAACTTACAGCTTCTGCCTAGAACTCATGTGGCAAAGTTTTCACCTTTAGCATGCTCCATGCCATCTCCATGATAGTTCTATTCTTCCTCTCAGCTACACCATTCTGCTGTGGTGTGTATCTGGCAGTGAACTACCTTCGAATTCCATGTTGCTTACAGAAGTTGTGGAATTTGTTGGAGTGAACTAACTTCGCAAATGCTTCTGACTTCAACTTGATGGGATAAATCTAGGTCTTTTGGCTGAAGTCATCAATGAAGGTCAAGAAGTATTTGTTGCCGACATATGAGGTGGTCTGCATCAGACTACAAATGTCTGAGTGCACTAGCTCCAATGGTCGTGATGCTCTCCAAGACTGTCCAACAGGAAATGCATCCTTGTGCTGCTTGTCGACTAGGCAACCTTCACAAACTTGGTTCGATTTCTCAATAAAGGGTAAACCCTTCACCATCTGCTTTTAGGCCACTGAAACTCAGGTGACCGAATCTAAAGTGCCACAACCAAGTAGCATCCTTCACAACTGCACTCAGAGACATCAATGATTCATTCTGATGCCTGCTTCTTGCTTGTTACTTCTCCCATGCCTGCTTCTGCCTCTTCCACCTTGAGAACTAGAGGCACTATGGTGGGAGTCTTGTCTACTGCTGTCTCGAACTGAGACTTGCACCTTAAATGCTTGCTCCAAAGAGGACTAAGTTGAGCGGCTCAGCCTCTGTTCATGTGTCTGCAGAGAACCCATCAGTTCATCTATAGAGAGGATTGTCAGATCCCTTGACTCCTCTATTGCAATTACCACATAATCAAATTTTTCTGGCAGACTTCATAGAATTTTCTCCATGATCCTTTGATTCTGCACAATCTCACCATTAAACCGCATCTGGTTGATGACATCTATTGTTTGGGTGAAGAAATCGCTCATCGACTCGAACTCACTCATCTGCAGGTTCTCAAACTCCCTCCTAAGCATCTACAGTTTTACCAACTTCACTTTGTTGATGCCTTGGTATGAACATGCCAGGATTTCCCATGCCTGCTTGGCCTTGGTGGCTGATGCGATCCACGAGAAGATGGTCTCTGTGACCACTTGCATGATATAGAATAGGGCCTTTTAGTCTTTCTTCTTGTTCTCCTTTAGAAGGTCTTTGTCAGCTTGGGAGAGGGTGGCCAGCGCTGCTACATCTGCTAGTTTCGGGTACCCATTCTTGACCAAGTCCCACAAATCCTGAGACCCGAAGAGGATCTTCATATGGATGCTCCAGTAATCGTAGTTCTTGCCGTTAAATCGTGGGATCTACAATTGTAGCGAATTTATTTCAGAAGCCATGCTTCTATCTTTGCGTCATGGCACAAACTGTTCTGATACCAATTTGATGGAATTTATCAAATAATTATGAATCACGTCACTTCGAAAAATGCTTCGCAATTTCCTTTTTCTCAACTTTGGGAGGAACTTTGGCGACAAATGAGCTTCGAGAAGAGGTTCGGGGAAAATTAACCCGAAGTAACTACTTCAAGAATTGCCAAAGTAGAACTACTTCGAGGATAAAGCTATCGAAGTAAATGCTTCAGGGGAGAAGTTGCAAAAATAGAACTACTTCGAGGAACTTCTCAGCAAAGTAACTGCTTCGCTCAGTTTGGCTCCAAAGTGAGTTCTTCGAGCGAAAAAGCTGTGAAGCTCTGTAGCTTATGGCAACTTCGGTGAAGTGGCTGCTGGATTCCACTTCGGGAGACTATGTCTCGTAATGTGCACAGACTAACTAGATCCCTTCTAGATCGAATGGGTGTTTCGCCACTTCAGGGCAAACCCTAACTAAGGAATATCTACAAACAAATAAATGCATAGAGAAACAAATGGAAAAATAAATATGTTATATATTTAACTATAATGCCAGATTACAAAGCTTTAAATTGAAGCAGTTACAGACATCTTCCAGATAAAATATCTATAGGATAAATCCACAACTTGGATGGGATACTGCTACTCCACTCTCTGGCTGTTGGAGGCTACTAGTTTCACCCTTTTGCTACTCTGCTGGTGTAAACCCTTGTTGCAGCGACTCCTCTATGCTTACCGTTCCTCTATGCTGCTCTGATCCAACCTCTAACCTCCTCACTAATTCTCCTCATACAAAATGACAAAATGACCCCAGTATTTATAGGCGAGGGATGAGGATAGAAGACAGGATAAATCTACCAACCGACAGACAAGAAATAAATGCAACTGTAAGGTTCATGTCCAATCGTCGAATGCCCTAGCTACTCGTATGCTTGGACAATTAATGTCTCGATCTACGTGCCTAAATTCTTCTTCGGTCAATTTTTGCTTCAACTGATATCTGCTTCAGGGGGCAGTCTAAAAGTGCTTCATGCCAAAGTATTTTTCGAAGCCGTTTCGGAAGTGCTTCGCATCGAAGCATTTTTTGAAGTGCTTCACGTCAAAGCATTTTTCGAAGACGATTCGGAGATGCTTCGCACCGAAGCTCTTAGGGGTGCAATGTTGGATTTAAAATTTCGAACACCCTCCTTTAAATCAAACTTCGCAAGTTCTCTAATGCCTAGAATATCTCACAATCTGGTGAAGTCCTCCTCCTTCAAGGGTTTTGTGAAGATGTCAGCTAGCTGCTCCTTCGACCTGCAAAACTACAACTGCACTTCATAGAATTTCACCAGCTCTCTAATGAAATGATATCGGATATCAATGTGCTTCATCCGACCATGGAAGACTGGGTCCTTCGAGAGCACGATGGCAGAGTTATTGTCACAAAATATTGTTGTTTTTGCTTCGGGTAGATGATGTAGTTCACACAAAACTCTTCTTAGCCACACTGCCTAGCAGGCGGCTGAGGTGGCAGCAACATACTCTACTTCTACTATAGATAAAGCAACTATTGGCCATTTCTTCAAGGACCAAGAGACAACTTCAGATCCAAAATGGAAGGCATATCCCAAAGTGCTCTTCCGGTCATCAACGCTACCAGCCCAATCATTGTCAGTGTAGCCAATCAACTCAAACTAGTCTTGTCTGGCATAGTGAATTCCGTGGTTCCTTGTGCCTTTGACATATCGCAAGATTCTCTTGCTTGCTTTCCAATGAGTGTCTTTCGGAGTCTCCATAAAATGGCTAATCAGACTGACTCCGAACATTAGATCTGATCAAGTTGCAATCAAGTACATCAGGCTTCCAACTAACCTTTTGTAGAGAGTTGGATCAATGCTTCTGTTGTTGTCTATCTTGCTCAACTTCAAACCAGTGGCTACCGGGGTGATGGCAGGTTTGTTGTCCTCCATCTTAAAATGCTTCAGGACATCCTTTGCATACTTGCCTTGAGAAATGAAGATGCCATCTGCTGATTGGTCAACTTCAATACCAAGAAAATATTTTATCAGCCCCATGTCTATCATTTCAAACTCGGTCTTCATGGCTGTTCTGAACTACAAAAATAGGTTGCTGCTATTGCCAGTATATATCAAATCATCCACATATGGGCAGACGATTATGAGCTCACCTGCTTCATTTGTCTTCATGTACAGGGAGTGCTCATATGGGCATTTTTGAAACCCATTCTCCTAAAAATAGCCGTCAATCCGACTGTACCAAGCCCGGGGTGCTTGCTTCAACCCATACAGGGTCTTCTTTAGCTTTAGGACCTTGCCTTCTTGTCCTTGTATTTCATAACTAGGTGGCTGGTCTATGTAGACCTCTTCTTCCAACACTCCATTCAGGAAGGCAGACTTGACATCCATCTAGTACACACTCCAACATTTCTAAGCTGCTAGTGCCAGAATCATTCTGACTGTGTCAAGTCGGGCTATAGGTGCATACACCTCATGATAGTCAACTCCTAACTTTTGCTTGTAGCATTTTGCCATTAATCGGGCCTTATGCCTATCAACTTCACCTTGGGCGTTAAACTTTGTTTTATACACCCACTTGACCCCAATGGTCTTCTTTCCTGCTAGAAGATCTGTCAGCTGCCATGTCTCATTCTTCTCAATGGCTGCTATCTCCTCATCCATCGCATTCACCCATTTACGATTCTGACTTTCTTCTTCAAACTCCACTAGATCACATTCAGTAAATAAGGTGAAGTCAAAATATTCTTCATCTAACTAGTCACGGGTTACCTCATAAATGTCTTGCAAGCTGCGAGTCTTCGCAGGTGTCCTTAGGTTTTGAATTCTGCTTACAAGTGGAGGTGATCGGGATGATGAGGGTGTGCTGATGCTGGCACCACTATTGCTGCTTAAAGGTACAAGTGGTTGTACACTATCTTCCTCCAAGTTTATAGGTTCAACAGTTGTTGGTTCAGGCTCACCAGTCTTTGAATTCTAGTTCCAGGCTTCGTTCTCCAAGAACTTCACATCTCGACTGATGACAAGTTTCTTCGTCACTAGATTGTATAGCCTATATGCCTTTGCTTGTTCACTGTACCTTGTGAAAATGCATTTTTTTGATTTATCATCCAGCTTTCATCTTTTCTCATCTAGAACATGTGCATATGCAATGCACCCAAAAACTCACAAATGAGCCACACTTGGCTTCAGATTGCTCTAGGCTTCCTCTGGAATTTTGTCCCTCACACTCTTGGTGGGACATCGGTTCAACAGATAAACTGCACAACTTACAGCTTCTACCCAAAACTCATGTGGCAAATTTTTCGCCTTCAACATGCTCCGTGCCATCTCCATGATAGTTTTGTTCTTCCTCTTAGCTACACCATTCTGTTGTGGTGTGTATCTAGTAGTGAACTGCCTTCGAATTCCATGCTACTTGTAGAAGTTGTGGAATTCATTGGAGATGTATTCTCCACCTCCGTTTGTCTTCAGAGTCTTCATGCAATATCCGCTCTGTTTCTCAGCCAGAGCCTTGAACTCCTTAAACTTCGCAAATGCTTCTGACTTCAACTTGATGGGATAAATCCAGGTCTTCCGACTGAAGTTGTCAATGAAGGTCAGGAAGTATTTGTTGTCGACATATGAGGTGGTCTGCATCGGACCACAAATGTCTGAGTGCACCAGCTCCAATGGCCGTGATGCTCTCCAAGACTGTCCAACAAGGAATACATCCTTGTGCTGATTGCTGACTAGGCAACCTTCACAAACTTGGATCGGTTGCTCAATAAGTGGTAAACCCTTCACCATATGCTTCTTGTGCAACAAATTCAGGCCACTGAAACTCAAGTGACCGAATCTGAGGTGCCACAACCAAGTAGCATCCTTCACAACTGCACTCAGAGACATCAAAGATTCATTCTGAATCTACAGCGAAAACATTTTGTTTTTTGTCATGGACACCATTGCGATTTGTCCATGCACTTTGTCTCTGATGGAACAGACACCGTCTTTGAACTGCATAGTGTGTCCCTTCTGGACAAGTTGTCCAACACTTAGCAGATTATGTTTCAGGCCAGGCACATAGTAAACATCATAGATCTGCTTTCATTCATCGTGCCTGATTCGAATGAGGATTTTTCCTTTCCCCATCATAGGAACTTTGTTGTTGTTCCCCATCTTGACTTCAGACTGGACTGACTCATCCAATTGTGAGAACATCTCTTTGTTCCCAGTCATGTGGTTGTTGCACCCATTACCAAGATACCAAATGTTTTTTTTGCTCTCCTCCTCGATACTGCAAGTTAGTAGCACATTTCCTCCTACTACATTTCTAGCTTCCTCTATATAATGGGCTTGCTACTGATTCTCGTTCGCCATCCTCGTTCTGCACTGAGAGATGTAATGGCCAAACTTCTTGCAGTAGTAGCATTGGACCTTTGACATGTCCTTCTTCTGCTGAGAGCTACCTTGCTGGTTTTTGCCAGTGCCTCTTCCTCCTTGCTGATGAAAGTTGCAACTAGTCTCACTAACATGAGGGTTTGATCTCCCTCCTTGCTTGTTACTTCTCCCATGCCTACTTTTGCCTCTTCCACCTTGAGAACTAGAGGTGCTATGGTGGGAGTCTTGTCTGCTGTTGTCTCGAACTGAGACTTGCGCCTTAAACGCTTGCTCCAAAGAGGATTGAGTTGAGCGGATCAACCTCTGCTCATGTGTTTGCAAAGAACCCATCAGTTCATCTTGTCTGTTGCTATTTCTCTTGTCAGATCCCTTGACTCCTCTATTGTAATTACCATAAAATCAAATTTTGTTGGCAGACTTCACAACATTTTCTCCATGATCCTTTGATTCTGTACAATCTCACCATTCAACCACATCTGGTTGATGACATCTATTGTCTGGGTGAAGAAATCGCTCATCGATTTAGACTCACTCATCTGCAGGTTCTCGAACTCCCTCCTGAGCATCTGTAGTTTTACCAACTTCACTTTGTTGGTGCCCTGGTACGAACTTGCCAGGATTTCCCAGGCTTGCTTGGCCTTGGTGGCTGATGCGATCCATGGGAAGATGGTCTCTTCAACCGCTTGAATGATATAGAATAGGGCCTTCTAGTATTTCTTCCTGTTCTCCTTTAGAAGGTCTTTGTCAGCTTGGGAGAGGGTGGCTAGCGCTGCTGCATCTACTGGTTTCAGGTACCCATTCTCGACCAAGTCCCACAAATCCTGAGACCCGAAGAGGATCTTCATTTGGATGCTCCAGTAATCATAGTTCTTGCCATTAAATCGTGGGATCTACAACTGCAACAAATTTCTTTTGGAAGCCATGCTTCTATCTCCGCATCATGACACCAACTGCTCTGATACCAATTTGATGGAATTTATCAAATAATTCTGAATCGCGTAACTTCGGGAAACGCTTCACAATTTCCTTTTTCTCAACTTCAAGAGGAACTTTGGGGACAAATGAGCTTTGGGAAGAGGTTCAGGGAAAATTCGCCCGAAGTAACTACTTCGGGGAATATCTTGTCGAAGTAAAACTACTTCGAGAATTGCCGAATTAGAACTACTTCGGGGATAAAGCTACCGAAGTAAATGCTTCGGGGGAGAAGCTGCTGAAGTAGAACTACTTCAGGGAATTTCTCAGCGAAGCAACTGCTTCACTCAGTTTGGCTCTGAAGTGAGTTCTTCGGGCAAAAAAGTTGCGAAGCTCTATAGCTTATGGTAACTTCGGTGAAGTGGCTGCTGGATTCCACTTCAAGAGACTAAGTCTCCCAATGTGCACAGACTAACTAGATCCCTTCTGGATCGAATGGGTGTTTCGCCACTTCGGGGCAAACCTTAACTGAGGAATATCTACGAACAAAGAAATACATAGAGAAACAAATGGCAAAATAAATATGTTATATATTTAACTATAATGCCAGATTACAAAGCTTCCAACTGAAGCGGTTACAGACATCTTCCAGATAAAATATCTATAGGATAAATCCACAACTTAGACGGGAGACTACTGCTCCACTCTCCGGTTATTGGTGGCTGCTGGTTTCACCCTTCTGCTACTCTGCTGGTGTAAACCCTTGCTGCAGCGGCTCCTCTGTGCTCGTCGTTCCTCTATGCTGCTCTGCTCCAACCTCTAACCTCCTCACTACTTCTCCTCATACAAAATGACAAAATGACCCCAGTATTTATAGGCGGGGGATGAGGACAGAAGGCGGGATAAATCTACCAACCGACTGACAAGAAATAAATGCAACTGTAAGGTTCTTGTCCAATCGCCGAACGCCCTAGCTACTCGCACGCTTGGACAATTAATGCCCCGATCTACGCACCTGACTTCTTCTTGGGCCGATTTCTGCTTCGGCTGATATCTGCTTCGTGGGGCCGTCTGAAAGTGCTTTGCGCCGAAGCATTTTCCGAAGCCGTTTCGAAAGTGCTTCGTGCCGAAGCATTTTCCGAAAATACTTCGGAAGTGCTTCGCGCCGAAGCATTTTCCGAAGGCGATTCGGAGATGCTTCGCGCCGAAGCTCTTACGGGTGCGAAGTTGGATTTAACATTTCCACACTGGAAAGGCCAGGTTGCGTGAATTATATTCCACTACCCCGTCGTATGCTTCGTTGGCTTCTACCGTTTGGAGATCGTTCCACGGTTGCAAAGAATACTAAATCTTGTGAAAGATGAGAGTCGATTCTTCGACATGTATCCGACAAAATTATTTGATTTATGACCTTTCAATCTTAAGGAATTTCTTGTGGTTAAAGCGTCTTAGCTCTGATAATGGGGCAATGCGTCACAATAGTCAAATTTCATTATTAGTGAAGAGGACCAGGTTATTCGAGTGGAGCTCTTGTTTACTCTGTGTTAAAAAATCTCAAATTTAGTGATATTTTCACACTTCACCTCTCATTCAAACGAACAAGTGCCCAAATATTGAGAAATATATCACTGCACGGCTGCCCATTTATGGTCGTCATTAGTCTACTTCATATCAAAAGCAATGTTAATGGAATCTGATAATATTGGCGCAAAAAGTAGACAGCGATAGGAAAACAGGAAAACGTATTTCCTACCGTCATCGCGTGCGTTTCAGGAGACGCCAGAGCACAGGGTGGGCATGGCATCCACGTATCCCCAGGGAGTGACTGCCTTACAAAAGAGAAGCACTATCGGAACAACAATTGATAGCTGGAAATAAAACAAAGCTGCACCATCGTGGCAGCCACCATCAGTCGTACACAGAAAAAAACAAACGCCCAAAGTAGATTGCACTCTCGAATATTCGTTGTGGTTGACAGAAATTCGTAGGCCGTGAGGTCTCCTCACTGTTGGCGGATGATGAATACTTGATTATCGATTTTTACGGAGATTTGGACAGCTGCCATTCTACCTGATCCAACAAGATGACGCCACGCAGGCCAATAATGTCTTCCAACTCTCGTGGATTTCGCTCTATATGTTTCTTTCAACAGTACGATACCTATTTGAGTCGTTGTGAATAGATTTTTTTCAGCTTGCATGCAAAAACTCAATAATCGTTAATGGCTTCCATAAATTAAATCGGTGAAACTATGTCTTTTTCCTTATATTTATTTATGTCATGCACGTTTACGAGATTTGACAACATACTAGGTGTTAAAAAAAACTCGTAACTGGTGACCTTTTCACACTTAACATCTCACAAATAAAAATTTAGTAAATTAAAAATTATTATTTTTTAATAATTATTTTGTGTTTAATAGTTGTTATGTGGTATTATTAAAAAGTAGGTTTTGAAAATACTCTTCAACTTCAACTCCATTTAAGGAGAAAATAGTATAGACCGAATCAAACCACCTGACACAACCAGGAAAAACAACAAGAGTCCAAGCACACGTAACAAGAAGGAAAAATAAAAAGAGTCCAAGCACACCTAACAAGAAACACAGACCGAAACAAAGAGAAACATCCAAACCTGACAAAAATTAGAATTGAACTAGTTCTAAAACTTTGTAACCGCCTCCAAGTTTTGAATAGTTTCTCTCACAATGATTGTCACCTCCTTTATCCCGAGAATGAGATGTTATTTCATTTCCATCATCTTCAAATTGTGAACGGTGTTAGATGAACCCTCGTCAACAATACCAAGCGAATAAATCTCATAAATTGTTTGTTTCTGTATGAAAATTTTTGGGTAAAATTTCAAAGTCCAATTGATTCACCAAGAATTGAAGATCATTTTTATTAGCCAACTTATGCGAAAGTCATTTAGACTCCCTTTTCAAACTCCCTCCCACATTGTTAATGGGGATCGAACCACCATCAGTGCTGCCAGAGATATGAGCCTTCTTCAAAGAGATATCCGGTGATCTCAGTATTCAAGATGACAAAGAATACCCCCTAAGACCACGTGCAGAAACATAGATATTGCTAAAAATGTTATCTTCTCCAAACCCTATGGAATAGGAGTAAAATTTTTAAGGAAACTAAAGATCACTAGACCCTCTCGACTCCTCCTTAAGGGCAAAGGACTCTGGAATTGGGTGTCCTTCAATAGTTTTCAAGATATCTTTTGCTACCAAGCCTTGTTCAAGAGCAAAATGTTTGAACACCAACAAGGCAAGACCCTAATGGATAGGGTTAAAGTATTTACGCCCTTGAATGTCCCTCATTGACTTTTTCAAGGAATGGAAAAGAAATAAAGGGATGTTCATCCAAATGTGATGCCTAAGATGATCCAGAAACATGACATGAAAGCTTCTAATAACATCATAAATCGGGTCAAGGGTGAAGTAATCCATGATGAATTTTATCACTCTATTCCAAGGAAACAAAAGAGCCTTTGCACTAAGACCATTTTGAACCTTGGGGAGGAACTCATCCTCACCTAGAAAAAAGATTGATCTCCTTGAGAAGGGAGTGCTTCTCTCTATTGTGGCAAGCACTGTCCAGAGGTAGACCGATGGTTCTACTAATCAACTTAGCTGAGATCTCAAAGGACCAATTACCCACTTTAAGTTACACAAACATCAAGTCTTGATCCTAACTAGATGTTGAAAAATATTATTGTTCATAAAATATAGCACTGAAATCAACATTAAAATATACAAAATAGATAATTCAAAACATATGCTTGAATTGATGTGTCAAAGTTGAATGGTAAAAATATAAAAGAATCTGTAGAGAGTCGTAAGCATTAAAAAATACATTTAACTAAATCATGTCAACAATGAGGAAGTTATTCAAGTTGCATCCCTTCATTTCAAAGCTAAAGCACAAAAGTGGTATACTTGGTGGTATGAAAAAACACAAGCTTACACAAACACATAAATTATTCTTCGTAGATTTTAACAAAATATTTAAACTGTCAAAAAGTGATTATTTTAATCAATTGACTTGAATAATATAATGAAGATCGATGGATGAATAAACATTTGAATTTGATTCATTTTCAACATTAGTAACTAACATAATAGATAGTCAATTACTTCAATTTTATATGGTTGGATTAAAACCTAATATAAAATATGAACTTCAAGTTAGGTATGATTTGACCCTACCTTTAACTATCAAGTTAGCTTAAAAGTACAAAAATAAGATATTAAAAAGGAATCAAAACACATGGTTTCAAATTGGTGATGATGTAAGGAATAAAAATATAACATAATCAATAAGATATATACCTCCACATCAACAAATCCCTAATTACAAGAAATATCAATAAAACAAGGGAAAGAAAGAGCCCTTACCCCATATAACTTTAAATATTTAAAGAAACTATATAATTTTGAAGGAAGGAATCCTAAGGAGAAAAACTAGGGTGTAATTAGTATTAGTAGTGAGGATGAGTATGAGGGAGAAAGAAAACCTCCACTAGATCCAAATGTGTCTATAATTTCTATAGCTACATTAATAAGAATCCAATACCCATAAACCTTCAAAATACAAGGGTTTATTAAAAACCACCCAAATATGGTCTTAATTGACTTAGGTAGTACACATAATTTTATTTATATAACCACTATTAAGTGACTTAGTTTATTGTCTACCCAAAAAAATATTTTAACATGGCAGTTACAAGGGATAATCACCTAAATTATAAACTAAAAATCATAAAGTGGAGCTATGTATGAATTATTAGAAATCTATATCACCAAACTTAATAATAAATAAATTAATTATAAAATCTATACCACTAAATTTAATGATAAATAAATAAAATATAAAATCTTTATTATTATTAATTTATTATTAATTATTTTTTAAACTGTAATTTAAAATTTAATTGAGTGGTTGGCAAATGATGATATTAATATAAGTGTAAAAGATAAACTAGATTTGGAAGCGAAAACTTTATACGTTTTGAAAATTGTTGTAAAAATCAAAAAAGAAATTATTTTATTTTTTTATTAAAATTAAAATTTATTTTTACACTTTATTTATAAAAATTGATTAAAATATGTTTTATAGGCAATTTTACATTCTCATTCTCCCTTTATTTATTTATTCATATATAAGACTAACAAACACTATGTGTAATAAAAACTATTACAATATTAGAATTGAACTAGGATTTCTTTTGTCTCTTATTGTTGTGAACAATTGTGTCTATGTGTAAACACATCTATATGCTATATAATTTGAGTACTGAACTTGGTTAAAGACATCCATTCATTTAATATAATATTTAATATACTTATTTGGGGGCACCTATCACAAGTGAAGTGGTATTAGCAAATTTATTTTCATCGGAGAAGACATATTCCCTTCATTTTGAAATCTGCTCACAATACAAAAGAAACATCATCTAGAATTAATTTAATCTGCCACAAGCTTTAGAAAATTAGCAGACGCAAAAGTGATAGTTAAACTTATGATTTAAACCTTGGATTTGTGGTGTTATAAAAATGGCCTTGTTTAAAATCTACACCGTAGGTGATACCCAAAAGATTAAAAAAACAAACACATAGTTATCACTTTAATGACATGGAAAAAAATGCACTCACCACTTATTCATGTAAGCCCTCATGCAACCCCCTCTCCTTTATTCCCCTCTTCCACGTAACACCCACATATGCCCCCCCTCCTCTCTCCTCCCATGTGTTTCCCATCCTTTTATTAATTAAAAAGAACATGCACACATACTCCTCCACACAACATGCAACCCCACCCAACCTCTCATCTCACCCATGTCCCCCCTCCCCCCACCACATGTTAACCAAACCCCTACCTAAATAATTATCACTTTAATGACATGGAAAAAAATGCACTCACCACTTATTCATGTAAGCCCTCATGCAACCCCCTCTCCTTTATTCCCCTCTTCCACGTAACACCCACATATGCCCCCCCTCCTCTCTCCTCCCATGTGTTTCCCATCCTTTTATTAATTAAAAAGAACATGCACACATACTCCTCCACACAACATGCAACCCCACCCAGCCTATCATCTCACCCATGTCCCCCCTCCCCCCACCACACGTTAACCAAACCCCTCCCTAAACTAATCCCATAATTGTACTTAATATATAGTATTTATTTATATTATATATATAAGTTATATTATATATGAAATACAATTATATACTTAAATAATATACTTTATATTATGTTCTAGCCTCCCCGCTCTCCATCGCCCCATCGACCTGCCCTTGGGATTGACTCCATCGACATCCTCCAAACCTCCAGCCTGCTGAAATCTCCCAATCCCACACCCAAAGTAGACGTTAACAAAGAACAGAGGAAGGGACGACCGATAAATGCAGAGAATCTTTCTAAAGTAGCTTAGATCGAAATGGCTGATGGTACAGTGCCTACCACCTTGGGCCCCATTTCCTAACACTCCATCACAACCCACCAAGACGAGGATGAAGTTAGACCCAAACTAACTCTGTCTCAAGGGAAAGGCAGAGGTCACAAAGCAAAATCCAAATCGTCTCGATGAATTTCACCTCATGAAATGTTAGAGGCCTCAACAGAACTACAAAACAAAGAACTGTTAAAATAGTAAGATAAAATCTAAAACCAAATATCATGTTCCTTCAAGAATCCAAACTAGACGAGAATAGCAGCACTCAAGTCTGCAAGCTAATATGGGAAAACAACAATTTTGCCTTTTGTCCCTCCACAGGGGCATCCGGGGGTCTCCTATGTTTATGGGATCTGACAACCATTGAAGGGAGAGTTCTTTCAGTCTTAGAAAAAACCATCAACATTTTGTTTACCAATAAAGTCACTAACCTCCAGTGGATCGCCACCAATGTTTATGGACTTAAAAATCATGTTAATAGAAGACTGCTATGGAATAACATTTCTATAATGCGTAACAACTTTGTAGACTTTCCATGGATGCTTTGTGGCAATTTCAATTCTCCCCTCCACCTTTTTGATAAACAAGGAGGCAATCCGATCACCAGTAGCTGCATAGAAGACTTCAACGACTTTGTCAACCACAACGAGCTTATGGACATGCCGCTCCAAGGGTCCAACTACACATGGAGCAACAAACGAACGAGAATCCATCACATCCAAATTTGGATTGACAGATTTCTCTTATCCAAATAACTCATTCATATTTTTGGCAATGCCAGGATTCATAGCCACCCAAAAATTAGCTTTGATCATAATCCCTTAATTCTCGATTGTTCCCCTCCCCAACAAATCTTCAAAACCCATTTTAGGTTTGAAAATATGTGGCTCACTCATCCAGATTTAGGCCGGTGTATTCAACAATGGTGGAAGCAAGACTTTTATCCAAACCCTCTCTCAAATCTATTCCTCAAACTAAAAGCGGTCAAACTCAAGCTAAAATGCTGGAATAGGGATGTTTTCGGCAACCTCTTTATCGAGAAAAAACATCTGATGGATGAGCTGAAAAAGGTGGAAAATTTGATTCAGGGAGGAGATCTGAGGATCAAAATTTTCCTTGATGAAAATATCCTCGTTTCAAAATTTCACAATGCCTTGGCTAAGGAAGAGATATACTGGAGGAAAAAATCTAGAAACCTCTGGCTCAAAGAAGAAGACACCAACACAAAGTTTTTCCATGCTTCCACCATGTGTCATAGAGGCTCTAATAAAATCTTTGAGCTAACCAAGGCTGATGGATCCATTGTCTCTAACATCCAAGCAATCAGGTAGGAAGTTGTTTGCCACTTCCAGGAAATCTTAGGAGCAAGCACTGGTTGCCATCCCCACACCGCAAGTTCTCTACTACAGAACATCCCAAAGTTGGTGTCTAGTAATGATAATGGAAAATTGCTTCAAATCTTCATTGAAGAGGAGGTCAAAGAAGATTTGTTCGCAATGGAACCTGATAAGACCCCTCGACCTGATGGCTTCCCACCCTGGTTTTTTCAACACTTCTGGGATATTGTGAGCCAAGATGTCATTGCTGCGGTTAAATTCTTCCAGAGAGCCAAAAATATTTTGAGAGAGGCCAATTCCACATTCATTTTTTTAATACCCAAGTCCAACGATTGTGCTTCTCTTTCTAATTTCAGACCAATTAGTCTCTGTAGTGTCATTTACAAACTTATCACCAAAGTTATGGAAAATAAGTTGAATGACATCCTTCCCTCCATCATCGATTAGTGCCAAGGGAGCTCGGTCAAAGGCAAATTCATTTCATATGGAGTGATAACCATCCATGAATTGGCCCACTTGGCATCTAAAAATAAAAAACCCAGCATGTTCCTTAAGCTTGACATGAACAAGGCTTTCGATCGGGTTTCCTAGAAATTCCTGTTCGAGGTCTTGGAAAATTTTGGGTTTCAAAAAGAGTGGATCAAGATGGTTCACAAATGTAACTCGACTACTTGGTTCTCTATTCTTATCAATGGCTCACCCATAGGTTTCTTCCAAAGTTTCAAAGGCATCCATCAAGGGGACCCTCTGTCCCCCTTTCTCTTCATCATTTTGGTCGAAACCCTTGGAAGAACCCTTTCAGCTGCCTGCAATAGTGGTCTTGTTTTCGGGATCAAACCAGCCTCAATAGCCAAATACATATCGCATCAATAGTTTGTTGATGATACTATTATATCCTCTCATGCTTTCATTCCCGAAGCAAAAATCATTAAGAACATTCTTGATTCTTATGAAGAGGTGGCTGGTCAGAAAGTCAACTACCGTAAAAGCAAGCTATACTTTCTCAATACTCCCACTCACATACAAAATAGGATTGCTGAGATCCTTGGGTGCAACATTGGGAGTCTTCCAACTACTTATCTTGGATTACCACTTTTCCACGGTAGATCAGTCTCGGCTATGTGGAACCTTGTTTTATATCACCTCAACAAGAAACTAGCAGGGTGGAAAATCTCAATGCTTAGTCAGGCAGCCAAAGCCACTTTGGTCCAAGCTTACTTGTAAAGTATCCCCATTCTTTTCTTATCTATATTCAAAGCTCTAGCTACCATCTACCAAAGAATTGAACAAATTCAACGCAGATTCCTTTGGGCTGGAAACAAAAACAAGAATAAATTTTTGCTAGTCGCCTGGGACAGGGTCTGTTCCAAGAAAAAGGATGAAGGACTCAAATTCAGAGACATCAAGTGGATGAACATGGCCCTTATTGCCAAGGAAGCCTGGAGACTTACAATCAATGAAAAATTCACTTGGATTGATATCATTAAAGCTAAGTACCTCCATCAATTTTCCTTTCTTGGAGAGCACAACCTTCTTATCGGATCCCATTTCTAGAATGATGATATCAAAACAAGGAAGATCATCATGGAAGGCTTAAGGTGGTGTCTATGAACTAGAATAAACATCCATTTCTGGGATGACCCATGGATCCGTGATAAACCTCTCGACCAAGATCCACATCTTGCAGTGCTCAAGGCGGCTACCAAAGCCAGCTTTGGAGATAAGGTGTGTCACTTCATTAACCCAGGTCCTACAAGACCTGAATGGAAACACCTAGCTTTTAATGGGCCAAGGCACATCACCGAGGCTATAAAGTAGTTACAAAACTTTTTGAGGACTTGCATCATCCTGAGCTCACACAAAGATGATTCCATGGTCTGGAACCTTGAAGATTCTAGAAATTTCACTATCAAATCAGCTTACTACAGTCAAGAAACTCCCACAGATGGTTGGGACTTATCAAATCAGGTCTAGGTTCCCAATATCATTCCCAAGGTCAAATTATTTTCCTGGTTGGCCATCCAAAATAGAATCCTCACCATTGAAAACTTGATAATCAGAGGGTTACTCATTCCCAATTGGTGTATCCTGTGCAAAAATAACTGTGAGTCAACTTCGCATGTTTTTTTGGACTGTCCTCTTTCTCTAGCAGTTCTCAACTAGGTTCTTAACACCTTTGACATCTCCACAACCCTCCCACATTCCATTTCCCTCCTTATTAAGCAATGGCCCCGGCCTTTCAAGAGCAACAAACTTAAATTCATGTGGCAATCTTGCCTCCACATTTTCCTGTGGCAGATATAGCTAGAGAGAAACACCCAAATTTTCAAAAATCAAGCCACTGATAAGAATATTATCATTTTCAAAATCTTGGCCCTTGCTGTGGAGAATGCCTCTCTTGTTTCGTCTTCAAACCCCCCCTCTTGGCCTAGAATCGGACCTAACAAAACTTTTCAATCTATCTAACATCTCTATCATGCCCTATAATTCTGTTGACAGGTCTGTCATCAAGTGGGTCTTACCACCTACTAGGTGGCACAAGCTCAATTTTGATGGTGCATCCAAAGGCAACCAGGAGCGACTTGCGGAGGAGGAATTCTCAGAAACCATAGAGGAGAAATAATTTTGGCCTTTGCCTAAAACTTGGGAATTCAATCCAACAATATGGTAGAGGCACGGGCTCTATTCCAAAGTTTGATCCTCTTGGAAGGGTTGACCATCAACAAACTTATCATCGAAGGAGACTCGCTGCACTGTATCAACTGGCTCAATGGTACTGCTAAGCCTCCCTGGGCCCTTGCTTCAATTTTCCAAGAATGCAAGGCCCTAATTGGTAATTACCCATAATTAGTCATTAAGCATCAATACTAGGAAGGAAACAAAGCTGTGGACTGGCTTGCTAACAAGGGAGTTGGTGAATCTGACATTCAAGTGTGGAGAGACTCCTTCCCCATTGGCCTAAGGAATGATTCTACAAGTTTTAATGTTTGCACAATGTGAGATGTTGCCAGGGGATTGGTTTGGTATGCTAATGAAACTTGTCGCAATATCGCAACACTTCTTCCTTCTTTTCCTTCGACAGCAAAAATACAACATGCCACGATATCATGACACTTTTCACCTTTGGCCACGAAAATGCAACATGTCATGATATCGCGACATTTCTTTCTCCTTTGGTAGCAAGGTTGCAACTTGTCGCAATATTGCAACACTTTTTTCTCCTTTGGTCGCGGCGTTACATCATGTCGTGATTTCGTGACACTTTTTCTCTTTCGGCCGTGATGATGCAACTTGTCATGATTTCGCGATACTTTTTTTCTTCGACCACGATGATGCAAAATGTCACGATATCATGACACTTTTTCTCTTCCACCGCGATGAAGCAACTTGTCGCAATATCGCAACACTTTTTCTCTTTGGATGCGATGATGCAACATGTCATGATATCGTGACACTTTTTCTCTTTGGCCATGATAATGCAACATGTTGTGATATCGTGACACTTTTTCTCTTTGGCCATGATGATGCAACATGTCACGATATCGTGACACTTTTTATCTTTGGCTGCGATGATGCAACTTGTCGCGATATCGCGACACATTTTCTCTTCAGCTGCGATAATGCAACATGTCGTGATATCGCAACATTTTTTCTCCTTGGCCGTAATGATGCAACATGTCACGATATCACAACACATTTCCTCTTTGGCCGCGATGATGTAACATGTCACGATATTGTGACACCTTTTCTATTCGGTCGCGATAATACAACATGTAACGATATCGCGACACTTTTTCTCCTTGACCGCGATGTCACAATATCATGACACTTTTTATCTTTGGCCGTGATGATGCAACTTGTCACGATATCATGACACCTTTTCTCTTCGGTCGTGATAATGTAACATGCCGTGATATCACGACACTTTTTCTCTTTGGCCGTGATGATGCAACATGTCGTGATATCACGACACCTTTTCCTTATTTGACTGTGACAATGCAAAATGTCGTGATTTCGCAACATTTTTTATCCTTTTTCCGAGATGATGCAACTTGTCGTGATTTCACAACACTTTCTTTCCTTTGGGCACAATGCTGCAACATGTCGCGATATCGTGACACCTTTTTTCCTCTGGCTGTGATGATGCAACATGTCACGATATCACAACATTTTTTCTCCTTAGGCCACACTGATACAACTTGTTGTGATATCGTGACATCTTTTCTCTTCTGGCCACGACATTGCAACATGTCACGATATCGTGATACTTTTTCTCCTTTGGTCGTGTCAATGCAACATGTCGCGATCTCGCGACACCTTTTCTCTTGTGGCCGCAGCGGTGCAACATGTCGCAATTTTGTGACACTTTCTTTTCATTGTCCGCGACAATGCAACATGTCATGATACCGTAACATATTTTCTTCTTTGGCCTCGATGGTGCAACATGTCACAACATTGCACCTTTTCTTCTCTGGCCGCGATGATGCAACTTGTCACGATATCACAACACTTCTTCTCTTCTGGAAGTGACGTTGCAACATGTCGTGATATCGTGACACTTTGTCTCCTTCGGCCGCGATGCTACTTCTTGTCGTGATATCACGACATCTCTTCCTCCTTTGGCTGTGATGGTGCAACATGTCATGATATCGTGACACCTTTTCTTCCTTGTTTTTTCCCTATGCTTTGGACCATGAAAATGCAACTTGTCGCAATATCGTGACACCTTTCTTCTTGTGGTGTTTTTCTTTTTCTTTGATCTTTAGCTCTTGGGCCTCTTCGGTCGGTTTGGAAAACATGTAAAAAATACTTGTACAAGGTTCAGGGACCTTTCAACACCCTTTCAACCAATCAAAAAAAATATACTTTATATTATATATGTAAATAATAATCATAAACAAGTAAGCACTTAGACTCAAACGAACGATATTTGTTGGAGTATGTATAAATTTTAAAAGTTCTAAAGATGAATAGTGTCCAAATGCAAGTAATTGTTAAGTTAATAAAAAATAATTTAAATTAAATAGTATAAAAAGAGGTATTAGAGTGGAACCAAATTTTAATAGAGATTAATATTTGGAACAAATAAATGAAAGATCTAATAAAATAAATAAAGGTATAAAAAATATTGAAGCCACCATCTAGATATTGATCTTTAAGAGTAGATTCTTTAGGGTGTTAAGCTCTCTAGATCTTACTTAGATGTCAAAAAAAACATAATTGTTCATAATTTATAATAATCAAATCAACATTATAATATGTAAAATAGATAATTTCAATGAATGCTCAAATTGATGTGCCAAATTTCATGGTGAAAATATACACAAATCTATAAGTGGGTATAAGAATTAAAAATTACAATAAATTAAATCCTCAACAATGAGGAGGATGCTATTACAATAGTGTCCCTTTAGTTTGAAGGATAAGGATGAAAGTGGTATACTTGATGGCATGATAAAACACAAGGGCCTACAAGAACATGGGAAATATTCCTTATATATTTTAAGGAGAGATTTGAACCACTACAAATTGATTATTTCAACCAATTGTCTTGAATGAAACAACAAATATTAATAATAGACCTTTGAAACTGATTTATTAGCAACACTAGTAACTAACATAATAGATAGACCATTAGTTCAATGCTATGTGGGTGGATTGAAACCTAATGTAAAACATGAAATTTAATTTAGGGATGATTTGACCCTACCTCTAACTATCTAGTTAGCTTAAAAGTATAGAAATGAGATATTAAAGAAGAGTCAAAATACATAGCTTCATGTTGACCATAATGTAAGAAATAAAAATGTAACATAATCAATAAGATATAAACATTCATATCAATGAATCCCTAATTATGATAAATATTATTTGAACAAGAAAATAAAGATTGTCCTAAACCATAAAATATTAAAATTTAAATATACTTTATAATTATGAGGGAAGGAATCCTTAAGTGAAAAATTAGGTTGCAGTAGTAATAGTAGTGAGGATGCATATAAGGCAAAGAAAGAACCCCCATAATATTCATAGCTAAATTAATAGGAATACAATACCCATAAACCTTTAAAATACAACTATATACTAAAAATCACCTAGTTATGGTCTTAATTGACTTCTATAGTACACATAATTTTATTGATTTAGCTAGTGCTATGTGAATCAATTTATTGCCTATCTAACAAAAGGATTCAACATATAAATTCTAATGGGTAATAACCTAAATTGACAATCAAAATATCACAATGTAAAGCTAAGTATGAATAATTACAAATACCAAAATAATTTTTTATGCTATGTCATTAAGAGGGATGGATGTAATACTTGGGGGAAAATGGTTAACTCCCTTAGGATGTTTCAAATGCAGTCCTAAAGAATAAAAATTTAAATTAAAATGGAAAGACCAAAAGTATATCTTAAAAGGATTTCATGCTGCTCCATAATATCTTAAAAGGATTTCATGCTGCTCCATCATAGTTACTATCTTCATATAAAATGGAAAAAATGATTAGAAAGGGAGCATCCACAATTATCATTTGATATTTTACCATCAATACTATACCACAAAGAATGTATGAGATAATAAAATAAATCAAGTAATAAAACATTATACCTCAATGTTCTAAGATCTACCCTTAGAAATACCTACCAAATGAGATATTGAGAATGCAATTAAAATCAAACTAGACATACCTCTGGTAAATGTCATACCATATTGTTATCAAATATTAGCCAAAATGACTTTGTGATTAATCAAGTAAGGGTTCAATTTGTACATGATTATCATGGCGAATCTAGTGCAATTGTAGATTCCTTAAAGAGTAACTTGGAATGTGTTAAAAATGGGATGAAGCAATAGGTTGATATTCATCATTCTGAGTGTGAATTCCATAAAAGTGATTGGGTTTATGTGTGTTTTTATTTGTACAAGCAAACATCTCTTAAGAATAGTTGATTTTTTTAAATTTATCCTCTAAATATTATGGTCTTTATCATATTAGAAGGAAGATTAACCCTGTTGCATATGCTATTTATATTGCTTATCCTATACTATTATTAAATACAATATTTTGTATATTTGTAATTACAAATTTACATATACAAATTTGTATAAAAAAATCCAAATCAAGCTTGATAAAATTATAATAGAACTCAATGCTAATAGAAATTATCTTATAACTAGATTAGCATAAGCATAATTACATATATCCTACAAAACATTTTTGTCTGAATGATGTTATAAATTTTACTTGTTATCATCATATATTTATAATATATTTCTAATGGATAAACTTCAATTTTACATTATAGTGAAGTTTGTATCTACTAATTCATCTTACTGCATTAGTAGATACAAACTTTGTATCTACTAATTCAGTTTGTCTGAATGATATAAATTTTACTTGTTATCATAATATATTTCTAATGGATAAACTTGAATTTTACATTAGTAGATACAAAATTTGTTTGGGTGTTGGTTTTGGAACCACTCCATCAATAAAAAAAAAAAGGTTTGTATCTACCAATTCAACTGATTGCACATGATTGAAATTCACATGGATTCCATTTACACATACGAAATATTAAGCTTGTAGAGGCTTAAAAATGAGTTGTAAACATAGAATATGAGCTAGCTCGCCAAATATATGATGATTTTAATATGTTATGCATGATTATTATTCATGTCTACTCGTATATAAAAATTAAAATATTATATCTTAGGTAAAATACAATATACTTAAGAAATATTTCCATGAACCATTCATGGTTTACCTTTCTATCAAAGGTATTTACTACTTTTCTCTTAGTATTCTCTATCCACTATATTTCTATTACATACTTTGTCATTTTATTGATAGAAATAATTTTCCTTTTCTACTTATAATTAGAATTTAAACAATTTCATTTCATTCAAATATATGCCACGAGTAGATAATATTATCTACATTATCATTTCCTTCATTCTCAAAATATTGGTATTATTGATATTGATGGAAATAAAAAATTATTATATTATTTATATAATTTTTAAATTTGATTTGTCTCTATCCTTAACAATTTATGATTCCCATTCAATTTAGTTTATATATTTTTTAAATAAAAATAATAATTCATCAAAGAAATGACACAACATCCATGTAATGCTTTATTAAATTTTATTATATTTTTTAATTGGAACACGTTATCATTAAACTTAATAATAAAGGTTACAATTAAAAAGCGGCCAGAAAATATCAACCATCTTTTTATTGAGTGTACATTAGCCTCTGAGTTGTGGAGGAGAATGGACACTTTACTTGGCTTACATTGGTCCAATTTTTTTACTTTTGAACAAATTTGGAAGGATTGGCCTAATCAAGAGGGTGTTGATCATTTTATTAGGTAGTTAGTTTGGATGGGTTCTACCATTCTTCTTTGGAATATTTGGAATGAAAGGAACAACCGAATTTTTAAGCAAGATAGTAAGGTTATTCATTATATTTGGCAAAAGACCATAGCCAACTTAGTTGAATCAGTCTATCATCTCCTTAATCACCCCCAAAACTTCCACTAAATATGGGATCAAGTGATGCAAATATTGAATATTAAACCTTCTAAGGGAAACCATCTTAAAGGGAATGTGAGTATTAGTAAATTGGATAGGAATAGAAATTGGCAACCTCCTCCTAAGGATTTTGGAAAAGTCAATACTGATGGAGAATCTAGAGGGAACCCTGGAAAATCCAGTGTGGGAGGAATTGGTAGACTTTCAGATGGCTCCCTGGTTTTTACTTTTGCTGAGAATTTGGGTATTCTTTCCAATAACCTTGTTGAGGGGTATGGTATCCTCAGAGGTCTTCAGGAGGCTACTAAGGTTGGATGGGAAAAGGTGATAGTTGAGTCTGAATCTCAACTTATGATTAATCTCTTGAAGAATCCTTCTAAGAATCATAAGGTGGATTGGAGAATAAAAAGAATTATTGAGAAGATTTAGTTAATCCAGATGGGATTTTTGAAAACTGATTACAATCATGTGTTCAGAGATCAAAACAAGAGTGTTGATGCTTTAGCTAATTGGGCTTTGGACAAAGGTGATCTTACTTGTTATGGCCACCCTCCTATATGGTGAGCTTCTCAAATTAGGGAAGCTTTTCTTTCTATCATTTCTTTGGATGGCTCCAGCTCTGAAGGTACCTAGTTTGTTTTTTTTTCTTTTTGCTTCTCTTTGGTTCTTTTAGTTTTTTTTAGTTCCCTAGCTCATTCTATTATTTATTTTTTTTCCTCTGTTGATTCTTTTCATAATAGTCTTCTGGTCTAGATAGGTCTTTATTTTGTTCTTTTTTTATTTCTTTTTTCTTTTTTGTTTTTTTTTTTTTTTTAGTTTTTTAAGGTGGGTGGGTTTTTTTATTTTGTTTTGTTTTTGTGTTTTTTGTGTTGTTTTTTGTTGTTCTTGTATTTTGGTTGTTTTATTTTTATTTTTATGTTTTTTGTTATTGTTATTGTGTTTTTTCTCGTTCTTGTTCTTGGGTTTCTCTTTGTTTGTGTTATTTCATGTTTTCTATATGTTTTGTTTTTTTTTTTTTTATTGCCTCTTGTTGGTTGTTTTTTAATTTTATTTTTATTTAATTTTTTAATTTTTTAGGTTTTGGTTGTGTTTATTTTTCTTGTTTTTTTTTGGGTTATGTCTTTGTAGTGTTCTATTGTTTTTGCCTTGTTTGTGTTTTGTTATGTTTTTCTTGTGTTTTTCTATGTGGTTTGTATTGTGGTTTATTTTATCTTATTGTGTGTGTTTGGTTGTGCTTTTGTTTTTGACACACTCAAGGAGCATGTTTTTTATTTTATTTTATTATTTTTGTTGTTATATGCTTATTTTTAATTAGGCTTGTGTGTTTGTTTGCTCCTTGAGTGTGTCAAAGGTGGTATGCCAGGTCCGTGTCCTGGGAATTTTTGGCAGAATGGATACCCCTTCCTCCTTGGGTGTTACCCGAAAGTGGCATCCCTTTTGGTATGTTTTCCACCAAAAAAAAAGAAAAGCGGCCATAATAAATCATGGCACCAAGAGACCAGAAAAAAACATATAGCAAAATAAAACAAGGAAAAAAAAGCCACTAATCCACCAGTGCAACACCAAGAGGAGGAGGTGAATCAGGTTAGGGATGATACTTCCCCATAGAATAAAGGTCATCCATTAGTGGGTTAACCACCCAAGTATCAGGAACATGAGCAATAAGAGGAACCATAATTCCCCATGTAGGGGCAGAAGATCCAACCAACTGAGTGTGCATGGAAATCTGATAACCATGAGTAATGGAAGGCGAGGGAGCCAAAGAAGCATGAATAAAGCAATGACCCAGAGCCGAAGAGGAGTGAATAGAGTGACCTTGAGTAAGATAATGGCTCCACCAACCCATATGGCCTGTAGACCAGGTAGGAGGAGAACCCCAACTACGAGCAAGAGATCAGGAATAGGAACACCTTTTTGAAGAGTGAGAATGAGTGGTAGAGCACCCACAACTTCTAGGATGACGATCACTACCAGAATTCTAATCTTAATAGGAACCTCCTATTGACTGAGGCAGAGGAGGAGGTGGACCACTAGGATGGTGAGAACCAGGACCATCAAGAGGAACATCAAGATGAATTATAGACATTGTACAAGGCATTCCCTGCCAAAGGCTAAGCAGATCCTGTAAGTGAGCAATATCAAGTGCATATTTATCCACCTGAGCTTGAATTTACAAGGTAACAATAGAGATAACAATAATATTTTCATTGATTGAGAAGTCTGCATCAATAGGAATTTGTGAGAAAACTATAGCATTTCTAGCTTTCCATAATTGGAATAATATGATAGCCCAAAAAATATTCCATAAGAAAGCAATTTTAGCAGGCCAATTAACCCTACCCCCCAAAAAAACAAGAGTCTAGGTAAAAGGCTCGGGGTGGAAAGGCTCAAAGAAGGAGTGAATCCAAGACCAAGAAGAATGAGCACAAGGACAATACTAGAAAATATGTTTAAAAGACTCAAGAGATTGATAGTTAGGACAAATTCGAGGGCCCATAAAACTAATACATTCTCCCAGGGGAAGACCTTACTGAATAAAACACCAAAGAAACTGAGCCAAATTAGGTTGCAATGAAGATGACCAAACCCTTTTAAGGTGATAAAGCCAAACATGTTCAAAGCAATTAAGCCCCCACCTAAGATTGAGCTTAGAAAGAGTAGCAAAAAAAGGACTAAGGAGATTGTAAAGAAGCTGGGAGTGTAATTTTTAAATAGTATCCACATTCCACCTCCAATATTTCCACCAGGCTCGAGGATCTTGAAGCCCAAACTTATGAAGATAAATGTTAGGAACAAACTATTGAATCCATAAAATATAATGCAAATATTTATTCTACAACTGATATTTCATCTTGAGAGTGACCCAAGGCATCCAATCCTACGTATGAATGAGATCAGGGATACAACAAATACCTCTATGAAAGAGACAAAGAGCTTTAATGCAAAGACACTCAGCCAATGGGATACCAGAATCATAGAAGAGAGGAGACCACTAGATGTTGTGACAATTGATAGATAAACCATTATGGAACCCATCACCCACCCATTTGAGGTAAGGTTTAACAGATTCAAAAGCCTTCCAAATGCTCTTCACAACAAAGGAGCCAGATATTTACACAGGAACCATGGTGATAAGAAGAGTTTGCAGGCCAATATTACACCAACAACCATGACCATAAGGAGCCCTAGAAGAAATACAATGCTTGATAAGAATTTTCCATTAATAGCCTTGATGACCCACTTAACACAAAGGGCCTTGCTCTGATGATAAGCATCAATAAAATCCATGCCACATTTATATTTAGAAAGACAACAAATATTCCAAGCCACCCGATGAAAAAATTTAGCACCAGAGGAAGAATCCCATAGAAATTACCGAAGCATATGGATAAGCTTATTATACAAAGCTTTTGAAGGAGCCCAACAAGAAGATTAATAAACATGAGTAGCAGAAAGAATTTTGGAGCACACATGAAACTTTCCAGCAAGAGAGAGAGGCCAAGATATCCAAAAGGAGATTTTCTTTTCAACCCTGTCCATAACATACTGCCAAAGCTGACCAGGAGAAGCATCAAAAGCAAAAGGTATGCCCAAAAACTTGAACTATTCACCTCTGTGAAGCCACTACCAAGGAGGATTGGAAAGCCACGGAGGCAAGGCAGTAGAACTGAGATGGAAACAAAAGGTTTTAGACCATTGAATGCTGGAGCTAGAAGCTTTGCAAAAAATATCCAGGGAGGCAAGAGTGTTGTCAATGGAAGACTGATCCTCGTTGATAGTAAGGAAAGAGTCATCAATAAAATGACCATTAACTAGTTGAGAAGAGCAATCAGGAAGAGAGATTCCCTTGATCAAACCATTGGAAACTTGTTGGACCAATAAATAACCAAAGGCTTCACTTGCCAAAACATAAAGAGACAGGGCAAGGGGGTAGCCTTGTCTGATAGAGAAAAATAAGCCAAAATATTAAGGTTGGACACCATTGATAGTAAGGCAAGTGAAAGCATCAGAAAAGAGAGTCTAGACCATTGCAAGAAAATTAGGACCAAAAACCAAAGCTTTGAGCATAGCCAAAATGAAAGGCTGCTCAATCCTGTCATAGGTTTTTTCAAAATCCAATTTGATAAAAGGAGTCTTTTGACTAGAAACAAGTTTTCCCAGGCCGAACAATGTGAGGTAAAATATCACGAATTCTAAGAGCCATAGCTTTGGAAATAATCTTGTATAAAACATTTAGGAGCGTGATAGGCCACCAATTAGAAATAGATTCAGGATTACCATCTTTAAGAATGAGCTTGATATTGCCTTTATTAATTTGTTGACCCAAATATTCATTGGCAATGGCTTCTTGATAAACATGCAACAGGTCAGAGCCAATGAAGGACCATGAAGATTTATAAAATTCATAGAGAAATTTGTCCAACCTAGGATATTTATCATCAGCCATGCAAGAAAGATCATGATGTAATTCATCCAACGAAATAGGCTTATCGCAAACACTGCAAATATAAGGTAAGAGCTTAACAGGAATAACATCCAAAAATTATTGTAAAGCATTCTGGCGAACCTTCGAGTCCTATTGAGCCTGGAACACAAGCTTGTAGTGTTCCACAAAGGCTGCAAAGATATCATGAGAAGAGGTGATCCTAGCACCACCAACAGAGATAGCTCGAATATTTTTCTTGGTTTGCTCATCATGAAGGGATTTAAAAAATGCCTTTGAGGGCTGATCCCCAACACAAAGCCAAAATAAATTAGCATGGATCTGAGCCCCCCAAGTCTCATGAGACTCCAAGAGCTTATATTGGTTATGAAGACCAGCCACCTGCAATTGAATCTCAGAATTAAGTGGATCAAAACTAATTCGGTGAAAACACAGCTAAAACTCTTTGACCATCGCTAAATTAACCTTTTTACGCACAAAAACCATATGTTTGCCAAATTGGAAAATAAATATAGTGGTATGTAAAATAGCATTATTCCACCACTAAATCCAGCCTAGAGAAAGAGGAGGACATGGCACAAGATTTCAGATTTTGTCCATACACCTAAGCGTGCCATGATGGGCAAGCATAGAAGTATTTAAGAACAACTGCGTACTTGGTACTTTGTATTGGAAACCACTCCGAGAGATCTTGAAAAAGATAAGGAAGTGGTCAGATAATAAAAATTGATCACAAACCAAGATAATGGAGTCGTTGATATCGTTAAAAGCAAAGGAATGTTGACCTAACAACATCACATGATTGAGGCATTTGCAAAATTTATCTTCTCCTGGATGAAGATTTGTCCACGTAAACCAAGGCAAAGGAGAAAATGACCATCACCAAAAAAGAGGGTCATTTAAAGCCCAATAGTTTCATAAATAAAACCATGCCTCTTTTTTGCCAGCACACCACCGCATAGGAAGGCAGCCAACCTTGTCCTCGAAATGCTCAACCATGTTAAAATTATCGTAGAATAGCCAAAAAACTAGTAGAAGATTTTCTACTAAAAAATACCAGAGAGCAATACAGTTGGGCCCATAATTAGGCATGTAGATATTGGAAACCTACAATATGGATCCATTAATTTTGAATACCACCCAAAGCACATGGTGAGATGGGTCTTCACCAACCTCCATAATAGCAGGCTGAAAGGTAGGAGAAACAGAAATAGAAAGACCACCTCGACCAGTATCATGGTGGGAGGAAAAATGCTGAAAACCACCCACAATACAATTCAAACTAGACTATAACAAAAAACCAGAGATTTTAACCTCCTGTAAACACAAAATATCAACTAAACTTAACTCCTGAACTGCTTGATGCACCGAGAATTTACGAGAGGACTCGGTGAGACCTCAAACATTCCATGAGAGAAAATTCATCGAGGAACTTTTTCCATACCCCAAAGTCCTCTGGGCTATGTCCAGCTAATGTAGCAAATGAATTAGAAAACATAGAATAGCTATCAGGAGGAAGGAAATCCTCAATAATAAAGGGACAATGTTTGGCATCATGTTCACCGTCAGACGAAACAATAGTCCCCTAGGTGGGCTACGTGAACGTCGCTGAGGTGCAGGCCTAGATGGTCCTTTTTTTGAGTTGTAAAATTCCTAGAAGAGGTCACAACTAATTTTTTCCCCGAGGACGTAGAATAAGCCTACATAGAATAAGGGGATTTGGAAGGGCTGATAGAAAGAAGGAGCCATAACAACATGCTTCCAAGAAGGCACATTATTCCATTCTTTTTCAGAGGTGGAGAAGGAGAAATAGAGGGTCCCTCGAAAGATGGTTCAATAGGCTTATGCACATTATGCAGAAAATACTCAATTCGGTGATTGTAGGCTTGGCACCAAAAACATGTGTTAGACAAATTAATATAAAAAATGCTCTGCTCAAACCTAACATTGACCATTTGGATATCTAGAGACTCCCAAAGATATTTAGAAATATCGACTTTAACACAAGCACGCAGGTATGGGCAGGGAGAGATGAAACGATGTTCCTCCATGTAAACCAATCGACAAATAACTTTAACCAAATCAGGAATGAAGGCTCAAAGCTGAACAGGGATACGAGGAACCCAACCCACACCAAAACCTTCAAACTAGAATTCTTAGAGACTTTGAAATCTTGGTTCTAGGGAGAAAGTACCATAAGGGTGGAGCCAATATATAAACAAGAGGAGCGGTCAAAAAGAGCGGATACCATATTAGGGTCAGGAAAGGTGAACAAAAAAAACCCTTTAGTTATATTGCGAATCCCTTGGATAGAAATAACCAAGGGCTCCCAATAATTCTTTAACCACCTAGAAAGAACATCTTGGGATGGGATAAGATCAACAAAATAAGTAATAACATGTTGTTCATACCATTCCACTATGGGCTTAATAGTATCAATAGAAAAACAAAGTCAGGATCAAAGTAACCTCGTCGTACGCCTTCAGGATAAACTTGTGGGATCTTTTGGGCACCATGAGAACCACTACCATTAACAATGGAAGGGTTATGGGCCATCAGGGTGGACTTTAAACCACCTCAAGGCAGCATAATAGGCAAAACAATAGTGAAACGACACAACAAGGACAGTCTGCAACTTAATTTTGGAGTCTAAATTGCCTCTTCCTCCTCTCTTTATTTTAAAATAAAAGGTCCAATTTTGTTATATCTTTGAGTAAGTGTGGAGAGGTAATAATACAAAATTAAAATCAAATTTTATTTTTAATATTTTTTATTGGATATTCTATTGTTTGTTTTAATCCAAAGATTTGAAACAATAATAAGAATATTCCTCCATAAAATACACATTCCTTATGCTTAAAAGCATATATTATATATTTTATTAATTCTTTCAATATCGAAAGGTCAAATCAATATGTTCTTATTTGGATGAAATGTTCTGTGGAAGCAAAAATATATTAAAGAAGCAAATGTTCATAAGTTTTTAAATTCCCTTATATGAAGTGCATCTAAAATATGGATGATGGTTATTCCTAAGTTGAAGCCATAATACAATTTGCATTGTGAATGTGTAATTTTTTTGCATTAGCTAATGTTCACCTTATAAGTTGTTCCTTTTATTATTATTGATATTCAACAATGGACTAGTTCGATAGTCCTTCAGATCTAAGTATAAACTATTGGTACAATATTTGGTGACTTTTTATCCTCTTTTATCCATAAATAGATTTATTTACTTTGTTGAATAATGTAATTTATCTCATGCATTCATAGAGATGATGTATAAGCATATGTTATACCATAATAGGTGTAAATTACCATTACTTCATACAAAGTTTTGACTCCATAAGTATGTCATAGTTTGATTTCAAAATAAAAATGTTTATTGAGAAGTGGTTTTGAAGTAAATATTTCTTAAATTTACATAGTAGTTATAGGATTTGCTTAAAATATTACTTTTATTTTAGTAAATGAAACATTTATTTATTATTTATCTTGTGATCCACTATTTTTGAGACTTGGTATTTTACATAGGAAGAACTATGCAATAAGGTGACAATATGACTAAAGGTATTTTTTGCAATCCAACTAATGATATGAAATTATATACAAATTAGTTCTTATGAAAGAAAAAATGGCAAGTATATTTATATTTTTAATTTTAAAATAGGGTTTTGAAAGGCTTGCCCTTTCCATTTTATATGAACTTAATAAAATTGAGCTATATAGTCTATTTGGTGTCAATACGATTTTAACCTTGGTGTTGACTACATAATCCATATGTCCCAACCATTGAAGCAACATCTCACTAGCAAAAATAGCAAGTATATTAGTTGAAAGGCTTATAATTTAATTGATAGAAAAATAATTAGAAAATAGAGCAATTGATACTATTATTAAAACAAATAGATGATTGTAGGACACTCTCATATTCGAAGAAATACATTTTGACTTTAAGATTGTATATAAATTGTGATCAAAATTTGACCATTGCGATTGTCAAAATTGTACTTAAATATTTTAAGTTCTATTGAAGTTCAAGAAAACTAAACTAACCATAATCAAATTAGTAATGGTTAATATTTTTTTTAAGTTTTTTAAAAATTTACTTGCATAGTTATCCTAAAAATTTATAACTTAATTATATGGTGTAGCGAGGTAAATCAAACATGGTATCAAAACCTAGGTTTCAATTGTTAGTCCTCAAATATAAAATAAGTCATGTATGTTTATATATATACAATTATTTTAGATGTATAGATACCATAATGAAGGAGAGGATGGTGAGATGCTTTCCATGAGGAAAGGTTACCTTTTGGTGAGAAAATGGCAACTCAAATCCTTTAGGATAGTCACCCTTATGCTGGAATAGAAAGAGATTCAACCATTAAATATCTAAAATTCTATGATATGATCAAATTACAAAAAAAAAATAAAAAAAAATATATATATATATATATATATAGATAGATAGATAGATAGATAAAAAAAAGTATATATATATATATATATATATATATATATATATATATATATATATATATATATATATATATATATATATATATATATAATGACCCACTATATATGATGATCTAATCTTAGAGGCCATAAAAATATGATCAACATAATGATATAGTAATCCTTGATAAGATAGAATGCAAGCAGAAACCAACAAGGAGTGGGGTATGATGTTACTCTAGAACTAGATTACATTGATGAATCACATCACCATTTGAGTGGGGAAATGATAAAACAATATATATTTAAATAGCCTAACATGGAAGTTGAATGTACCAACTTTTATAGGTCAACAAAGGAAAATGTAGGTACAACATGACTTATACAAAGCAAGTATTACTTTAGAGTGGATAATTATTTTTTGAGACTATTAAAAAAATAGGGTTTTGAAAGGGACCCCTCAACCTTCTATAGAAACTCCCAAAAAATTGGAGAACCACCAAAAGAAACCACACACAAAGCTAGAAAACACCTAAAATAATGGGAAGACCCAAATAGGCTAGAACTACTAACACAAAAGAATAAAAAATAAAAATAGAAATAGAGGGAAAGAACATCAAAAAATGTCAAGAGGATAGAACCAATCTAGTTCTATACCAACAAGTCTACTTCCTGGATAACATCTCCCACCATCCTAGCAATTTCATCTGAGTAGTTGATTGTAATATTCAACAATCCTCAAATTACATGTTGCTTAATATCCATCATTTTTAGAATATGAATGATAAAATTATTTCATTTAATAGCTCCATCCAAGGCATAAAATTCCTTCACTAATTTATTTTTGAAAATATCTTGGTAATTGTTCAAAATTAGATGAAGGTAAATGGGAAAAAATCCTTCTCTAAAAATTTATTACACAGTAGATGTTTATACTTCCTCATGATACCTCCTCCAACCATGCTAAAAGATGGTTCACCACCCAACCTAATATTGATCTGATTCTCCTTGGTAGAAAGCTTCAAAAAGTCATTTCTCTGGCCTTTGCAATGAGATGCCTTCCCTCTAACTCATTTTGGCAAAACCAAAATTTTACTAGATATTTTGTCATCCCCAAATCCCAAGGAAAACAAATACATATCTTCACTACCATTGTTAGAGCCTCTTGTTTCTTCTTTACTATAACATGGATCAAGAATAGGTTGATCAGTAGTTGATCTCAGGATTTCTTTTGCAACCAGGTTGTGATCAAAAGCAAACCATTCAAATACCAAGAGTGTAAGATCTTGGTGGATAGGAATTTGATCTCTACCACCTTGAATGTACAACATGGACTTCTTCATAGATTGTGGTAATAAGAATGGAATTTTCATCCATAGGTACCTCTGAAGATGATTTAGAAACATATCATGGAAACTTTGGATGACATCATATGTAGAATCCAAAGTGAAGTAATCCATTATCACTCTGGCCACCCTATCCTAGGGGGAGGAAAGGGCCTTCGTACTAAACCCATTCTACATTCTAGGGATAAATTCATCAACATCAAAAAAAAATTACCTCTTAAGAAACGAATGTTTCTCCATATTGTGGCAAGCCCCATATAAAGGAAGACCTGTGTTCCTACTAATAAGCTCAGTTCATACATCAAAGGACTAGTTACCAACTCTCATCCACCCATTATTTTGAGTGAGGCCATCCATTTTGACAAGATTGGACTATAGTCAAGAATTTTTTTAATACAATTCAGAATACCTCCATTCATAAGACCTCCATTCAGTAAAATTAATAAACGTCCTCATCAACCAACATTTATCTAGGTTCCATGTGGAGCTTGTAATGGTGAGATTTAGGACTTGACATCTTAACTTTACCCATGAGTAACTAGAAACAACTCACCGATCCAAAACTCAATTTAATAGAGCCCTATTTCACCTTACTTAGAAAATTACTCAGAAAGTTATAGACTAATTATTCTGATGAGATAAAGCCTAATATAATTATGGTCCATCCAATCCACTTGAGAACATGACCGCAACACCAAATCTTAGGAGTGAACAACAAATGACTCCAAAGCAGCTCTAAAATCACCATTAGAAGGATTCCAAAGAATATTCAATTTTCTATATTGAATAGAGAAACCTAATAGTGAAAATAAAGTAGAATTTACTTTTTTTCTGCCCAGTGGTCCATCTTGTGAGATCAAAAACCAAAAAGTCTAGGCCAACTGCTATGCACATGCTACCATCATCACCAAAGAAATATTGTGCATCCACCTCTCCTTCATGTTGCCAACACAACAAAAGAGAGGCTTCCATGATAGAGAGGATAAGGGCTCTCCATAAAATATGTATCAAATTCTAGATGAAAGGCCAGCTCAACAAACCACTAAAAAATTGTATACTAATAAAATGAGAATTACGAAGAGCAACAGCTCTCCTATCTAATATTTATAAGAAATAAATAGAATTTAAAATTGGGGTGTCAAATGCAGACTAAACCCCCATCACCTGATGTGATATAAAAAATAAGGACCGTTTGGAATCATAAAATTTCCAAAATTTAATGATCTCTACATGCTCAAAGGGAACGTTACTTAGGATCCTCGTTTTTAAAAGCTGGCTCACCTTCTAACGATGATAAATATTTCTCTTCATTGATAATATGTAGAATGTCCTCTGGGAAATCCCTATACCAAAACAAAAATCCTAAAGTAGATATCTCGAGAATTTCCATAAAGTCAGTGATAGAATTTCCCTCCCTTAGCACATGAGTTATTGTGACATGACTTATACTCTAAATAATTGATTTTTCTTCTTCCATTAGATTTACCACCTTCTATATGGATTGAACATAACCATTTAGCATATTAATCATGTTCATTGAATCACCTTCAATGACCATGCTCGAGAACCCTAGGTCTAATAATAACACACCTTGGAGTGTGGCTCTAGATTCCATGAACTAAGAACTCTAGGATGATAAATTTTCTACATACACCACTATCAACTCTCCTTTACTATCTCTAATAACTCTGCTAGCTCTAGAAATTCCAAGAATACCTTTAGAGGCACCATAAAAATTCAATTTGAATTAGTCTCTTGGAGGGGAACCATTTCACCATACTCCTCAAATTTGGATCAACCAGGCTTAACAAAAAATTCAGCAACGCTTTTAACTAAGCCTCATCCAGAGAGTAAATATATCTATTTTTTTTAGGATCCTGAAATATCAAAGAAACATTCTCAATAAAAATGCACAGAATCCTTGAACCAACCTGACAAACGTCTCTTTTAACACTCTTAAATACCGTCACATGTTTTTTTCCATACCCCCAAAAGGATATGGGGATGTAAGAATTTCCACATACACTTGATACAGGGGGATGGAAAAGGAGAAGACTACTGCTAAACACAGTCCTCTAGAGAACATGGTATAACCCATTGAACCCATAACTTACACAAAATTAAAGAGCATATCTCTTGAAATATAAAGCATCTAAGAAGCATGTGTTCATAGACTCCCAGTCTAGTTCACACAAAAAACATTTGTTCACAATATTAAACCCTCTTTTGTACAAATTTTCAATGGAAAGAATTTTATTTTGCACTGCCAACCAAAAGAAAAAATTAATCTTAGGGATTAAATTCTTCAACATTTTTTTTCCAATTGGGAATGGGATATCATCCTATGAGCCCTGTAAATCATAAGTCGATTTAACTGAATAGGTACCTTCATTGTCCTCGGTTCAAACCAATCTGTCTTCAGCCTCCTCTATTCTCAAATATTGAAATCAAATATCATTTGAAATCACATTCCAAGCTTACTGGATGTTCACATCCTTGATCAAACAAGGGAGTTGATTACAAACTTTATGACCATTTAACTTCGAAAAGAAATATACCACATTTTTTAGAGGTTGAAATTCCGAAGGCTATAAAATTTAAATATGAATGTGTTTGTAGCCTATTTAAAAAAAAAACAATGCATGGTTTCTTAGCTACACATAGTGGTGATATTAGTTTATATACCTATTATAGTTTTGCATGATATTTATGCATTAAATGGATTTTTCAAGTTATTTTTATCATCTCATTGAGTAAAATTATTCTACTTGGTTACTACAAATAGAAGGCTTTATTAGAGGTAAGAATATCTAGTTTAATTTTAGTAATGAGTCACAAGAAGATCTTAGTTATCATCGAATTTTTATGAAGGAGGAAGCTCTTGGACTCTTTTTCATGTTAATTTAGCTAGACGTATTTCCTCACATAAGGGATAAAACTAATCCTCTTGATTTATGAACCACTTTTAAATATTTCCATGAAATAGTAACTACTAACATAATAGAAAGAGCTTTTCGATCTCAAAAGTTTAGATTTTAGTAGTGTCAAAGACTACATATCTTACTTCAAAGTTCTATAAGCTAACTTAGCTACCATGAGTGATAAGGTATAAGGTGATGAAGATTACACCAAGATCTTTCTTCTCCTTTTCATGTAAATGAATTGGTTTTTAATGTGCATGTGATGACTATAAAATATCTATAAATTATTTCTCTTAAAGTATTTTTCAAGATACATATTTATTATAAAGTTGCAATTAAAAGTTATGGAGATTTTTTTCAAACATAAGCTCATCCAAAGGACTTAAGATGAATGGAATCTAAGGTTCAATTTCTCAATGGTAAGTCTATGTTTTCATAGAAGTCAAACACTTGTGTGTATTATAAAAGGGAAGGACACTCCATCAATATTTGCATTGGAATAATGAATAAGATTAAGATAACATTCTTGAGATAATAAGGTTCAATTTCTCAATGGTAAGTCTATGTTTTCATAGAATTCAAACACTTGTGTGCATTATAAAAGGGAAGGACACTCCATCAATATTTGCATTACAATATTGAATAAGATTAAGATAAAATTCTTGAGATCAAAGCATAATATTTTTGATGATGAAGATGAGAATACCAATTGTAAAGTGGAATTCCAATAGAGCATCCATAATAGGGGAGGTGTCACCTCTAATGCCTTCTCCCATTTGAAACTCAATTTCAATTATGGAGAGGTGTTTACATGTTGTAATATGATATTTTTAGGATAAGGCTAAAATCATGACAACATGACAATGGGCAATATTAATGTAGCCTATTGGTATGTGTATATATAAGCCTACTAGCATTCTTCATGAAAATCCTTTGGAATTAATCTATGTAATCCTATAAATATGTTTATGTAAGCCTAGAGGGCACCCTTCACATTTTATCCTTAATGATATTAGTTAATACACCTTTATGAATAACATTGATGAAAAGGTGTAATTTATTATTATTTTATTGTAGTTTAGCCTCAAATTCAAGTCAATGTTAGCTGGAAATTAACTCTCATTGGGATCTCATTATTGTTATAAATACCCTTAAATGAGTTATCCATTATATTAGTGTGTATTATATGTGAAATGCTATGGGGTACCTATGAAACCCATCCTTTATTCCTTCTCTAAAATCATGCTAGTTATCTCTCTTAAATTCATTTTTTATTTTGTTTATCAATGTTATCTTTAGTGCATCCATACATCTGTTCTAGATATGATCATGGACAATGTGTAGTTTATATTTTTGGAACGTAATGTGAATTTTGACATCAATTGTAAGAGTTAGACATATATAAAAAAACATCAAGTATTGATTATATTTTAATTTGTAATTTTTAAAAATTATAGTACATTTATTTTGAAATAATTTTTTTATTCTATTGTATGATTTTTTTGGTGTCTTTATTAAGGTATATGATTTTGTGAAGAATGACAATAATATGTGTTACTATTGATGAAGTTCAAGTAATAAAAAATGATATCCATATACTTTATTTCAATTGGAATGAAATAATTGATATTAGGAGTAGAAGAATTCTTATTTGGAGTTCTATATTTTCCTACATTAACATAACAAATTCCTATAATTATCATATATATATAGATCTTCCAGTTATTATCATTTATAGATATTAGTATTTTTTGGAATGCTAATTTAGGCTTAATTCCTACTATGATCATTTATATATAGATCACTTTGATATTGCATTATTTCTTTGAATTATCACAAGATAAAATTTTACCATATCATTTTTCAGTAGATAAAGGATACTTTGTATTATTTTGGAGTAACTCACACTATAAACAAAAAACACAAAAAATGAAATAGTGTACCTTATTTTTAAAAACAAGGAGATATTATGTTTTACACTTCGTCTTAGTTGGTCATATGATGGATAATTACAAAGGAATGAATTTATAAATTCAAATATTTATACTTTTTTGAAAACATCATCTTAATTTACCTATATGAATTAGTTTTGTTTATCAATTGTAAGAGTTAGACATATATTAAAAAAACATCAAGTATTAATTATATTCTAATTTATAATTTTTAAAAATTCTATTACATTTATTTTGAAATTAATTTTTCATTTTAATGTATGATTTGTTTGGTGTTATTGTTAAGGTATATGCTTTTGTGAAGAATGCCAATAATATATGTTACTGTTGATGAAGGCCAGGTAATAAAAAATGATATCCATATAATTTATTTCAATTGTAATGAAATTATTGATATTTGGAGTAGAAGAATTATTATTTGAAGTTCTATATTTTCCTACACTAAAATAAAAAAGTCCTATAATTATCATATATTTATAGATCTTCCAATTATTGTCATGTATATATATTAGTATTTTTTGAAATATTATTTTAGGCCTAATTCTTACGATGATAATTTATATATAGATCACTTTAATATTACATTATTATTTTGAATTATGACAAGATAAAATTTTACCGTATACATGAAAGCACGAGGATATGGAAACAAAAAGGAGAAGCCATGATGCGATGCAAACGAAACAAAAGATAACGCTTAATCCTACGAATTGAAAGTGCATGAAAGGAAATATGCATAAACGAATCAAAACCCAATAGAAAGCCAATATGAAATACAACCCTTTTTATTGATATGTTTCAGAACTCATTTACAATCCACCTCCTCACTTTTTAGGGGCTAGGAGCGTTAAAAGTGTTCTTGTCACATCCACAGATGGTATTCCTTCTTTCGCGTGCCCACATGTAAAATGGATGGACCAAACATCACCACCACTTGTGTTGATGAGTCTTAGACTCCTTGCTACTCCTCTAATTTTGAGACCCTGCGTTCAAGGAAACAAAAAATAGTCAGTAGCACGTGTAAATAAAATAAAACATGCAATCCCCACACCTTCAACTAACATATGCAAAATATGAATAAAATGATAACTGAAATGGATCCAAATGAACTGAAAACTTGATAGGGGCATAAAAACATCTTTGTGAAGGCACTGCAAAAAGAACAATCCACAAATTAGCTACAAATTTGTATTCACTCTGGGGCAGGATCAATAGACCTACAACAAAGTGCCAAAAATCACTGTTCCAAATGTCATGCCTAGGAAGCTCCAAATCACCTGCAAAGTTGGAGTTAGCTAATTGGGGGTATTTTGGGAAGACCCAGAAGGTCATATTTTTCCAATTTGGCCTCTATCACTAGGAATTTGATGATGCTACCTGTAAGTTAGTAAAGGCAGGAAATGATAAAAACATGATCAAAACTTGTCAGAATCACATAAAATTTAAATGAAAACATATGTAAATAACCTAGAATCAGATGCAAAAGAAAAATTAGAGAAATTTTTCATATATTTCTAATCACTCTGGGGTGGGTCGATTAGGGTTGCAACAGTTTAGGGGGCACCCGAAGCCAAGACGCCCACCGTTTGGGACTCTGTTTCGGCACCAATCCACTTGGGATGGGTCAAAAACCTCTTATGGGGTTGTGTCAGCAAATTTGGTGGGATATTGTGGCAAAATATTTGGTTTTGGGTCTATAATGCGCCTCCACTAATCACCCAATAACCTCCCTCCAAAATAGAGATCAAGGATGTGAATGCACAAACAATAGGTGAGGATATATTTTAGCAGCACTTCATTGCTCCAAAATCTCCTCTGTCCCTTTTTTTGGGTGAGAAGACTCACCAATTTATAGACCTAGGGTCTCTCTATTTGAATGCGCATGCGAGGGTGCCACTGGAGTTGCATGTCCTATTTTGGGAAAAATATTATTCCTTGATTTAGATTCCCCTAGAATGAGGCCTTCAAGATCAAAGACATGCATGACTGAAGTCTCTCTCCTTGAATTGAAGTCGTTCCTCACAATTGCATGGCTTGTAGCTGCAGTTAACTGGCAGACTTGTTGAGGTTTGACTTTTTGATAGTCAAACCTGCTATTCGCCTCACCCTAGGACGAATGCTGATAATCATCCCTAGGTGAGACGAATACCAGTTTGTATTTGTCCCAGGGTGGGACAAGTAGGGAGCAAAGTGCCAAAAATGTGCCAAATTGACCTCTGACCTTCCAAACTGCTTTTGGGAGTGGTTAGGACAACTGTTTAACCTTTGGGGGCTGCCCTAGGGGCTGTGTGTCAATGCGATCGATGCTTGTTGTCACATAATCATATTGGTATTGTTTTGGTTTCTACATATGCCCATTTTTGGGAAGCGCTATGCAAGGCACAATGCTATGCAAGGTGCAATGCTGAGCAAAAATAGATAACCAAAGCACTAATGATTAGGGTTTCTCAGTAACATAACCAAATCTTGATGCCCCAAGTATGGAAAGGGCACGCATTCTTGAATCCTTGCTTCTGACAAGCTAAGGAACTTAATTCAAGTGTTAACCTTTTTCGGTGAGGTGTTACTTGAGCTTGGACATTGATCGGTCATGAATAGGCAAAGGGCACAACCTTTTGTCTATGGGAACCTTGAGTTCATGATTCATAAATGCCAAGTGTTTGATCAGCTTGTGATTATTGCTTGTTTGCTGCCCCAAGCAGGAGCGTGATTGTATTTATCAATGATCCTTTTAATGCATGTTATTTCCTTGATTGGCTGTGTTGTTGTTGATTGGTGACTAAGTGTGACTACCCCCTCACGCGACGAATTGATGAGGGAATGATCGACATGAGAAAATTTATGAGTCACTTGACCCAAGATGACTTGTGTAAGGGTGCCTTCAGTTGTTTACAGTTGAATTATTAAGCAGTTTTCGAACATTCTGACCTATTTTTGGTGGGTTTTAACCCTTTTTGTGATGCATTTTGGAGCTAAAATTTTTAAGAATTCGTCTACCCGTGGAGAAGTCTAGCTATGATAGCCTTCTTAGGGAGTAGTATAGTGACAATTTGTAACCCCAATGTCTATTTTGGATGCCAATAATGTCAGGCACAAAGGCGCCTTCGTTCGGCAATGTTATTGCTATTTTTGGTTGGGTTTTGACCCTTTTTGGGATGCCATTTGGGGATGAAATTCTCAAAAATTCATCCTCCCGTGGAGTGGTCCGGCTATGATAGCCTTATTAGGGAGTAGGATAGTGAGTATTTGTGACCCCGACATCTGTTTTGCATGCCCAGAATTTCAAGTGCAAAAGCACTCTTATCGGACACTTTTATTGCATTTTTTTGGTGCATTTTTGTTCATTTTTTGTTGTTTTTGAAATTTTTGCTCTGTATTCATCCTTGGGTGGCATGAATACTAGTTTAGTAATCATCCCAGAGTGGAATGAGTGCTAACTAGAGTGCTCATCCCAGGGAGGAACGATGACAAGCTCAAAAATCCTAGTTAAGGGCCAAAAAAGGGTTTTGGGCTCATTTGCATTTGTTTTTCTTAGCGATTTGGAGCTCTGAGGAGGAGGAGGTCAATTCTACAAAGCAAAGCACTGCCAAATTTTTCTCGTCACCATGAGTTCATGGACTGGATCATCCAAGGGTGGAGCTCAAGTGAGACCAGTGAGTGCTCTTCCTCTTTATTGTTTGTTTGCATTACAATTTGAAAACCACAATTTAGTTGTTTTTTGTCCTTTTGTTTTTTTGTTTGTCAAATTTAAAAATGAAACCCTAGTCGATAAAAATTAACACTTAGCTTAAAACTTAGTTTAACCCTAGTTAAACAAAGATCAAAAGGTAGTTTAAAACTTAGCTAAAAAACTCTATTTAAAACGTAACTTAAAAACTTTGCTTAACCCTAGTTAAACAAAGATCAAGAGGTAGTTTAAAACTTAGCTAAAAAACTTAGTGTAAAACATAACTTAAAAACTTTGCTTAACCCAAATTTAACAAATATCAAAACTTAGGTTAGAAACGTAGGGTAAATCTGAGCTTAAAAAACATAACTCAACCTTAGTTATTTTTTTGGTTGTTTTTGTGTGTGCTTTTAATTTAGCAGTTGACCTTTAGAGTGAAACCCTAGGTACTAACAAACCGTTTTTTTTTAATTGTTTTTTGGTCGTTTAATTTATCAGTTGACCTAGAGTTAACCCGAGGAACTGAAAATTATTTGTTTTTAATTATTTTTTTTTTTTTTTAGTAATTTACCAGTTTAGAGTTAAAAACTCTAGAACTGACAAATTATTTATTTTTTAATTTTTGTGTGTGTTTGTAATTTACCAGTTTAGAGTTAAAAACCCTAGAACTGACAAATTATTTTTGAATGTTTTTTGTTTGTTTAATTTATCAGTTTATACTTAGAGTAAAAAAAACCCTAGGACTGACAAATAATTTTTTGAATTTTTTTGTGTGTTTGTAATTTACCAGTTTAGAGTTAAAAACCCTAGAACTGACAAATTATTTTTTTGAATTTTTGTGTTTGTTTTTAATTTATCAGTTTAGAGTTAAAAACCCTAGGAACTGAAAAATTATTTTTGAATGTTTTTTGTTTGTTTAATTTATCAGTTGACCTAGAGTTAAAACCCGAAGAACTAAAAATTTGTTTATTTTTTGAATTTTTGAGTTTGTTTTTAATTTATCAGTTTAGAGTTAAAAACCCTAGGAACTGAAAAATTATTTTTGAATGTTTTTGTATTTTTAATTTATCAGTTTAGACTTAGAGTGAAAAACCCTAGGACTGACAAATGATTTGGTCGCTTGTTATTTGTCCATTTTTAGTTGTACATTGTTTTATGCATTGTTGTATATTCATGTTATTGTTGTACAAATTTTCATTGTTTTAATGTTTTTGTGTTGTTTTATTTTACAGGTTGTGACGAGCTGGTACCATGTGCCCACAGTTTTCACTGAAGCACGAGAGATGTTGACTTTGGCTGATTAGGAGTGGCTTGATGCCCTTGGGCTCAAGCAGGTGACTCGACTATAGCCTATGGTCAGGGATCGGGCTTATCTGATGACCCTGATCAACTTGTGGGATCCCCAGACCAACACCTTCCATCTCCCAATAGGGGAGATGACAGTGACCTTGGAGGATGTCTATCAAATTCTATGAATTACGATAGACGAACTGCCAATCAGGACGACATCACGAGATCAGAGGATAGTAGTGCTGACACGCTGCTTCAGGAATGGGGAGCAGTTGGGTGTGGATAGCCCAGTAGAGAGGGCAGAGGGTGACTGCCAGATTGGTGGCATTTTTGTTTGATGGTGGCTAGAGATGGGTGTGTTGGGAGTGAAGCACGTCGTATAGATGGGACTCATTTCCAACATGTTGCTACCTGACTCTTCAGGTGTGAGGTTCTTATGGAACCTACTGGAGGTTGTGTTCAGGTTTGTGGAGTGTCCTATGGAGGTACCGATGATCATGATATGGGGAAAGACTCTACTGGCATAACTCTATGATGAGATGTACGAGGTTCGATGCCAAAGGCAGAAGAGGATTGGGTGCAGCTACTTGTTGTAGTGTTGGGCTTGGCAGCACATAACAATGGAGAGGCCGGTTGGGTTTCCATGGATGACTCGAGCAGAGATGGTAGACCGATATATTGGTTACGAGGCACTATGGCAATGGTCTAAGGAGCAGGGATAGAGTCAATGGTGGGCAGGTGCCGTAGGGCACTATATTGATGCCTTCGCTTGGCTTGCTCTAGGAGAGGTGTTATGGCACCACTATCAGGATTGTCCATCTTGGCATGAGGCTAGAGAGTGGCTCCAAAGGGTTTGCAGGGGGAGGTGGCTGATTTTTCGACATGGGACTGAGCAGGAGTTCTTCCCATACGGTCGGGTGACACGATAGTTTAGGGTGCACCAGGGGTTGCCTGGTGAACCCTTGATCTATCGATGTCGGGGGGACGAGAGGAATCTAGTCTAGCCAGTCATTGCGCCATTGGGTGAGGATTCAAATATAGTCATTGACATGCCTGATGTGGACGATGTTGAGGTGACGACTGAGTATGAGCAGTGGTGGACATTATGGCAATGGTGAGGAGAGGGACCATTGGGAGGCGCAAAGGTAGCAACAACCGGTGGGGAGGGTGGAGAGGCACCAGGAGAGGGCTAGTGTGTTCCACTGGATGATGCGGACATGATGGAGGTTGAGGATGTTGGAGGGGATTTTGGGGTTTCAAAACAACCTAAGATGCAGGACGTCCCAGAGCAGTGGGAGCCAGATCAAACTGTTGTTTCAGAGATGTCAATGCCTCAGATAGTCTCAAATGACATGGAGGTAGGATTATGCGTTGAGAATGCATGATTAGCGGGGCTACTCCAGAGGTGGGATGAGGAGCTCGAGGATGCACTACGGGAGAGGGATATTCTATGAACATAGATAGTAAAATGGGATAATGCATGGGATGCATACCACCAGTAGGATGGGGATATCGATGCTATGTGGGATAAGGATCTCCTATGGACACAGCTGGTATAGTGCAACGAGAATTTGGCTATGTATCTTCAGTGGGAGATGGACTTGGTGTGGCATCGGTTGGAGCTGGAGGAATATATTAGCCACCTCGGTGGGTGGATCCCTACATTTAGTGGAGGCAAATTGTTGTGCTTCTTGAGAGGGAGTGATACTGAGCAGTCAGCATCCTCTCGATGCAGGCGACTGGATGAGAGAGGCACTAGTAGGTATGATGTGGAGGCTAGCAGTAGCCGCCCTGAGGGGTCTAATATAACCCACACCATGGGGGGTAGTTCCCGTCACATCGATCCTATGTGATCATGGTATCCGACACCCTAGGCTTGGGGGTTTTTGAGTTTTTGCTTTGTTGCAAGGTCAAAGGACCGGTTCATTGTAGCCTACGAGCATTTTTTTTTTTTGATGATATATATACAGATGAATTTCTTTATGTTTATACACTTTTCATGGTTTTGTTTCTGTTTATGCACATTTGTTTATGATGATGTATGCATGTGGTATTATGAATGTGATGTTTCTAATTATATTATGTATGCATATGGAATGAATGAAATGAGTTGTTGATAACTTGTAGATGGCACCATAGACTGTACAAGATTTACTGGCTTGCTGTACTTATGGGATGGTTGTGTGGAATGACTTTGCATGTGATAACTTTGTTTTTGTATTTTGCATATTTTTTGATGGTGATGTACATAATGAAATGTTTCAGTTGTTTTTAAAATGTAGTTAAGCTTTTCTGAGATTCAGATATTTTAACTAACTAGCCAAGACTATACATTTATCTCACAAGACTTTTGAACAAGTTATAAATCCAACTTGAGTTTAACCAAGGTATTTCACATCTTTGTGTGTGCAATTGAGTTCATTTATGTGGTATTTTTCAGGATACCGCCAGTGCTAGATAGGTTGTCAACCAAACCTGTACTGAGGATCACCTAATTAGATCCACTAACTTCGTTGTTGTATTTAGTAAGATTAATCCATGGGATAATATAAGGTACCATAAGCTAGCTCATCCACATACAAACATTGGTATGCTTACACGCAAAGCTAATGTGATAGACATATCATCATACGGTTAGGATACCACCATTGCCAGGTAGGTTGTCCACCAAACCTGTAATGAGGATCACCCAGATGGTTTTTGAATGCTGAGAATTCTAGGGATTCAAGTTCAGGATTTTTATTGGTTCAATGTGTTAGGATACTTGCTCTTATACATAATGATGAAAATCACTATTTATTTTTCTCTTTGTTTTTCTTTTTGAGCAAGGATTTTGAATAGTGGTGATAACCACTGTTATTTGATTTAGCTTTTTGAGATTCGTAAGGTTGAGCTTGTAGGTTTGTGGCTTGTGAATGGCATTGATTCTTTTAGGCCTTTTGGATGACTACCCATCCTGTTCAGGGACGTGTAGTACAAATCCTTACAACTTTGGGAACCAAAGGGGATGATGGAGATTATGAAGTAAGGGCATTGATCTTTTCGGCCTTGGGTGTGACTACCCATCTTGTTCAGGGATGTGTAGTATGAATCCTGACAACTTTGAGACCAAATGTGAGTGGAGATGGTCATGATGATGGCTTGTTGGGAATTTTTTTTTGAATGGCATCTATCCTTTTAGGCCTTGGGGATGACTACCCATCCTTGTCAAGGGTGTGTAGTACAAATCCTTACAACTTTGGGGACCAATGATGATTGGGATTTTTGGTAGTGGTGAAAACCACTGTTTATTAGGGGGAATTGATGGGGAAGAGCTTGTCCTTTTGTCAATTCTCAACACTCTTGAACCATTCACATAGGGGGATGAATAGGCTAATATTTCACCTATGGTACCCTAGACTGATTTATAGGTTTCTCTTGCGTTCACACAAATTAGGAATTATTTTATGTGTTTTAACTTGTGTAGGGATGTTACGTAACAAGGCATGATCCAAGTAAAACTTTCCCTTGTAAAATCTATTTATCTTTGTATAGTTTTTGGCTAGCAATTTAAAGACAACTGAATGACGAAAACCCTATATACATTAGGAGACAACTGACTTTACTAAAAATGGGGATTGTGTTATTCTGGATGTATGTGTTTATAAAATGGATGCAATGTGGAAAATAAAGGAATTTCTGAGCAATTACATTCTATGGTGCTTGGGACATGTATGACTAGAAAATATGCAATGTATGGATACTATGCCTAATGCAACTGATATTTTTTGTATTTTGATGTTTTATGAGTATGCATGGAATTGAAATGCAATTTGTTTTTGTTATTTTTGATGATTTTATTATTTTTGTTTGTTTTTTAATATTTGTTTTAACCAAGCGGTTATGGGAACCCTTGGAGCTTTTGGTTTGACCAAAGGGTTTATGGACACCTTTGGAGCATTTTTTGGGTTGCCCAAGTGATTGCAAGAATCCTTGGAACTTTTGGGTTGACCAAAGGGTTTATGGATACCTTTGGGGCATTTAGGGGTTGACCAAGAAATTGTGGGAATCCTTGGAGATTTTGGGTTGACCAAAGGGTTTATGGATACCTTTGGGGCATTTAGGGGTTGACCAAGTGATTTTGGGAATCCTTGGAGCTTTTAGTTGGACCAAAGGGTTTATGGGTACCTTTGGGGCATTTTGGGTTGACCAAGTGATTGTGAGAATCCTTGGAGCTTTTGGGGTGGCCTATGGCTCTCTAAATTTGGAATGGCCTCAAATGACTAATGTTCAAGGGTTCTAGTTCCTTGATTCCTTCAAGAGAGGCGAGCCGGTATGTTCTAGGTCCTATTTTACTGGAATGGCAAATTAGAATTATGTTGGTTCTCTTTTAAGACCAAGTCACCAACCTAAAAGTCCCTTAGGTGAACCTTCATGTTGTATGCTTTATTAAGTCTCTCTTGATAGATACGCAAATGCTCGAGAGCACTGATGCGTTGTTCATCAAGCAACATAAGTTGGTCTAACTATGCCTTCCACGCAGTGTCATCATCGATGAACTCTTCCATTGAAATGCATAGTGAAGGGATTTCCAACTTGAGAGGCATGACTACCTCAGAGCCATACACTAGAAAAAATGGAGTTGCCCCAGTGGGCGTCCAAATTCTAGTGTGATAAGCCCACATGGAAAGTGGGATCTAAATGTACCAATCCTTATGATTGTTTGTGACTATATTTTTGAGGATGGTAACTAGCATTTTGTTTGACACCTCTACTTGCCCATTCATCTATGGATAATAGGGTGTTGAAAAACTATGTTGAATTTTGTATTTTGTGGTCAATGCATGCACATATTTATTCTTGAATGAAGTCCCATTATCCGAGATGATATTGGATTGAATACCAAAATGACATATGATGTTATGTAAAATAAACTCTGTAATGCAGGTTCCAGTCATAGAGGTTAGCAAAATTAATTCCACCCAGTTAGTGAAGTACTCTATGGCCGTTATGATGAACGTGTGATGACCCGACAACACAGGGGAGATATTTTCGATTAGATCAAATCCCCACTGTGAAAAAGGCCAAGCCGATTAGATCGGTTGCAAGGCATAAGAAGGTACGTGTGTCAAATTGGCATGATGTTGACACTTCATGCACTTCTTTACATATTTGCAACAATCTCACTCTAATGATGGCCAATAATAGCCCATGCAGAGAATGCACTTTGTGATGGCCATACCATTAAAGTGGCCACCACATGTACCATCGTGCACTTGGGTGATCACCCAAGTGGACTCCTGCTGGTCCAAGCAACAGAGGAGGATTCCTTCATAGCTTCAATGATACAAAATTTCTCCTATCAAGACATGTTTTGCCGCTTTCTATTTAAATGATCTTTTTGCAGATTGTGTCAATCCAAGTGGGAGGTTACCTAACTTGAGGTAATCCCTAATGGGTGTGTACCAATCCTAATGATCTGAAACCTTGATGTTGTGAACGACCAATCCCTCTTGAAGTTCATCCATAGCAAAAGCTGATTGGGAAAGAATTTGTAAAAATAGCATTGTGTTGCTATTAAGAGGGGTCAGGGAGAACAAGGACTCCCAGTTGGATTGACTCAAACAATCGTGGATTCAAGAGAACCTATCCTAAGATGGTTCAATCTAGATCAGGTGGAATCTTGGCATTAGTTTAGAGCTTACACGCTCCATCATGGATTGTGATAATTTTTTGACCTGAATAGTTGTTATCTCACTGGAAGGATCTTACGGGATTAGTGACCCCAAGGAGGCCATAATATCTACAAAATGATTCGATGATCGAGGGAGTGCCTCGATGTCATACCATTCAAGCTGTGCTAGGAATTTGTCCATAAGGGCTTTGTAGGCCTACAGAACTAGGCATTTACATTGGAATACCCCTTTGACTTGATTGACAATTAACATCGAATCACCAAAGATGTTTAAACATTTAATGTTCATGGTGATTGTTGTCTAAAGACCTATGAGCAAGACTTCGTATTCTACATTGTTTTTGGTGCACAAGAAGTCTAATTTAAATGATAGAGGCATTGGAGTCCCTTGCGGTGTGAAGAATACAATTCCCGTGCCACCTCCTTGCTCACATTTAGAACCATCAAAGAATAAGGTCATGTCAGCCTGTGACTTAGGCTCATTAGAATCTAGAAATTCTGAAACATGAAAGTGTAGACACCAAAACAACACCAATCTGATTATGTGATTGCAAACACTGATCGCTTTGACAAACACAGCCCCTAGGGCAACCCTCAGAGGTCAAACAGTGGTCCTAACCACTTTCATAGCAATTTTGTAAGGTCAAGAGGCAATTTGGTACATTTAGACACTTTTCTTAGTATTCGTCTCACCCAGGGATGAATACTAACTGGGATTCGTCTCACCCAGGGACGAATTCTGAAATCATCTCTGGTAGGGATGAATTCCAAGTTTAATGGGCAAAAAGAAGAATGGCACCAAGTGGCAGCCAAAGACAGTCAGTTGATGACTCCTGCCTCACACGCATGTGTGGGTGGGAAAATAGGTCGTTAGAGGACTGTCACAAGGGCGATTATGAAAGCCCAAGTCATGGAGGACTCCCCTCCCTCATGGGAAGACATAAGCGCCACATGGCACCTATGACCAACAC